>VXBQ01008549.1:69993-95896 GCA_013400175.1 Phainopepla nitens | reverse complement strand
AGGCCCGCCACAGGCCACATTTTTCTTCACAAGTACTAGTCACACCCTCCTCCTCTGAAGTGAGAATCCCTTACTTTGGCTCCCTGGCAGTGAAGTGAGTGGTACGGTATAACCTCCACAAATCCACATGGGTTCAGCCTCCGCCCCCTCACAGCTACTGTGGAAAAAATTCACTGTCCTGGCCAAAACCAGGATATCCACCTACACCATCACATGTGTCATCTCCCACAGGCGGCAATGTGGATATCTACTCCAGCAGTGTCTCTCCAGGGGCTGCAGGGAAATACCTGCTCCATCATGGTCTCCTCCACAGGCTGCAGGTGAATCTTATCTCTGGCACCTGCAGCACCTCCCTTCTTCCTTCTTCATTGACCTGGGGTTTTGCAGGGCTGTTTGTCACAGTTTTTTACCTCACTTTTCACTGTTGTGCTGTGTTTTGACCTTTCTTTCTTAACCTTAAAGGAAGGTTCTTGACATTTCTTTTTTATCTGTTTTTTTCCAGTGGCGTTTCCATCTTGGTCAAGGTGCTCAGCTGGATGGAGCTGGCCTAGGGCAGCCCTGATTCTCCTCACTGAAGCCCCCGGCAGCCACTTTTATTTCTTCCTTGCAATTGTTTGGGTTTTTTACACTAATATATTTCTTCATTAATTGCAATACAATGGATTTAGTCTCTAATCCAGCACATTTTAATAGCAACTATCTTTAAAAACAACCCCCCCAAAACAACCAAAAAAACCCAAACTAAAATTCCACTGATCCTCAAAGCCATGTAAGTCACCTTAAAAAAGGTTAATTTTCAAACTAGAAACATAAATGTAAAAAACGTACAGTACTGTTTCTTAACCAAGGTGATGAGGCCTGAAGGAAATTAAGAAATAAGTAAATTAGTGAAGCCAGTNCCCTCCACAGGCCACATTTTTCTTCACAAGTACTAGTCACACCCTCCTCCTCTGAAGTGAGAATCCCTTACTTTGGCTCCCTGGCAGTGAAGTGAGTGGTACGGTATAACCTCCACAAATCCACATGGGTTCAGCCTCCGCCCCCTCACAGCTACTGTGGAAAAAATTCACTGTCCTGGCCAAAACCAGGATATCCACCTACACCATCCCATGTGTCATCTCCCACAGGCGGCAATGTGGATATCTACTCCAGCAGTGTCTCTCCAGGGGCTGCAGGGAAATACCTGCTCCATCATGGTCTCCTCCACAGGCTGCAGGTGAATCTTATCTCTGGCACCTGCAGCACCTCCCTTCTTCCTTCTTCATTGACCTGGGGTTTTGCAGGGCTGTTTGTCACAGTTTTTTACCTCACTTTTCACTGTTGTGCTGTGTTTTGACCTTTCTTTCTTAACCTCAAAGGAAGGTTCTTGACATTTCTTTTTTATCTGTTTTTTTCCAGTGGCGTTTCCATCTTGGTCAAGGTGCTCAGCTGGATGGAGCTGGCCTAGGGCAGCCCTGATTTTCCTCACTGAAGCCCCCGGCAGCCACTTTTATTTCTTCCTTGCAATTGTTTGGGTTTTTTACACTAATATATTTCTTCATTAATTGCAATACAATGGATTTAGTCTCTAATCCAGCACATTTTAATAGCAACTATCTTTAAAAACAACCCCCCCAAAACAACCAAAAAAACCCAAACTAAAATTCCACTGATCCTCAAAGCCATGTAAGTCACCTTAAAAAAGGTTAATTTTCAAACTAGAAACATAAATGTAAAAAACGTACAGTACTGTTTCTTAACCAAGGTGATGAGGCCTGAAGGAAATTAAGAAATAAGTAAATTAGTGAAGCCAGTAGAGTCTGACAAGACACCTTTCTTGACAATCTCCTGTAGGACTGAGAAAAATTCCCTTTTCTTTCATCCCCTGTCTCTGGGATTAATTCTATTTTCAATGGATTAAAGAAGGAAAAGCAAATGCCTTTGACATTGTAATTATGGCTGGCTCCCTTACACAGCCAGCTGCAGATACCTGAGGCTTTAGAAGTACTAAGACAGTACATTGCAGGCAGTGGAGAGCCGTAGTGCACTTCCTAATACCCAACTGCAATTCTCAATGTCTTGTGTTTACTGCAGACAAGCCACTCCATTAAGACTATTCCGTTCAGACCATCTCATTGAGTTTATTTTAAGATTTAGCACTGCTGCCCATTGCTGTGTCCATATGCTGAGAATTCAGTAGCAATAGGTAGTCCATAAGAGAAATAACTCGATGAACCTCTTTTGATATTCTTCTCCACCTTCTCCCCTTCTTCAAAATCCTTCATAATACTTAGGTTTGATGGTGCTTTGGGAGGAAGGAACAGAGAAGTAGATTGTATGTCATGGGGAATGGAGTGCAATGAATAGTATTTTAAAAGAAAAAAAAAAGTGGATNTTTTTTTTTTTTTTTTTTTTTAACTAGACAGCCTTGAATAGGAATCTTTGTAACTCATATGTGTGGCATGCTGAGTTGTTTGATCTGTCCTATCATGGAGGATATCAAAACTATCCAGTTTTGATCCTCTAGAAGAAATTACTTGGAAGGTCTGGCATCAGCATATTCATTCAATTCTCTTCAAAGAGAATATATATATTATTGTATCTTAAAAATCAGCTGATCTATTCACTAAAATGTATGTCTTTTGGCAGAATAGTGGAGCTTGGCAGGGACTGGTGGAGATTGTCAAGTACAGCAGGTTTCTCAGGACCTTGATCAATCAGGTGTGAGTGCTTTGGAGAGTTCACAACCTCTCCCAGGAATTAATTCTACTGTTTGATGATCCTACCAGTAAAAACTAAAAATAAAACAGAAATTGTTTTTTTAAAAAGCAATTTTATGTTCTTCAGTTTGCCTCTTGTCCTGTTTGCCACCACTGAGAAGAGTGTACTCCACTGCTACCCTGCTCCACTACCTAACAGAATGGGAAATCCAAATTGGTAACTTTAATTACATGCAACCTTATATTTAATTTCAGGTGTGTACTTTCCCATATTTTGAACATCACTGAAGTGATCTTTTGAGATTAACAGAGCATAATGATGTGAAGTGAACCAATATAGAGTTGTCCCTGTGTGAAATTCTTGTCTCTCTGCACCAAACTCCTGAATCCAGGCTGTCTTAATAACTGGTAGCTAGGATCACCTGTGTGCCAGCAACTAGCATAGTACCCTACACAGTGTAATTGCAGTCTCATAACACAGATTTCTTGCTAATAAGCCCCTCCAGAATTCAAAGAGTGCAGGAGAATTATCCAGACTGCTCAGCTGCTCAGAGCTGCTGTGGTTCGGGCAAAAGAGCCTGTGATCAGGCTGTTGATGTGGTCTGCTATAGGAGAGAGTTTGTTTTACAATCAGGGAGCAGCCCTTGTGTGACAACAGATCTAAGCTGAAGAGCTCCCCTGGACTCACATCAGCTTTGTGAAGGATAATTTTGTGAGGTAGCATTGTGTGTGTAAAATGGAGGGGCATGTTTGCTTGTTTGCATGGTATTGGCTTGACAGTTGCTGATGCAGCTACAGTGACAGCCGTGGCACAACAAAAAGACAGAAATCCTGACCTATTGGTGTCCTGGTTAGTTTTCATTGTCTTCATACTTGGAATATAAACTTTAACAGCATATCCTTGTATGTGTTTCTTTGCTTCCTTTGCTTAAAAGAGAGGTTACTATATTCCCTAATTATGCATTCAAAAGTGCGTTCAGTATTTTTTTATTTAGTGTTAATTTTTAAGAAAATTTGCAACATCACAAAAAGCATATGTTTCTTATGCATAAAATTCCCAAGCACTCAGTTTGACTCGTATGTCAAAATATACATAGATACAGTTCAGGCCATCATTTCCTGCATACTGTCAGAGGCTACAATAGCAGTATTTACAATCTAAATCTAATTAAAGGGTATGCAGGAATGAGAAAGGGATCAATACCTAATATGTTTTTTTCCATCTGCTTTCTTCATCACTGCTAACATGTCAGAGAAAATGCCAATAATTTGATCTCACACATGTGTTCTGTTGCTTTTCCACTGATACACAAGGTCAGTTGAGATATAGGATGCTCTAGATTCTCCATTTAGTTCCCGAATTAGTAGGTGGTCATGAGACAGCATATACAAAAAGTGGCAGAAAATATAAATGTATGTCAAATACTAACTGTGGAATATCTTTAAATAAAAATACATCTTTGATTTCAAGCACAGAAACACCACCTGAGTACCTGGAAAAAATGTTGGACAGTTCCAACATTAAATTCTTGTTGGATGCTTTTATATTAAAGGCATCTAAAAGCTGTCATTTTTATAATAAATTTCCATGAATGTAGTTTCACAATAAATCTAGGCAAACTCCAGTGGAAATCTTCCTGTGCTACAGAAGGGAGCTTACTGAGAAGACAGGAATGTGATCTTTATTGTTCAAAAAACTTGCAGTTGATCATCTTGAGAGTGGTAATTAAACTTTCCTTCATGCTAAAGTTTGTTTTAGTTAGACTGAGCTCTTATCCCAGTTGGGTAGGGGCTTGTATGATTGTTTCACGTTAAAATGCTATTAAGGATGACTTGGGTCATACAGAAACATGAAATATTATCTGCAGTAAAGTTATTTCCTCCACTTGCATTTTCTCCTATTCTTTCAGTTTGAATGGCGTCTTACTTCTAGAGTCAATGGTTCTATTCCCTCAGTGTTAAAGTCTTCACTTTTTTCAACACAACAGAGCAAATGTCCCTGGAGAGCAGGAGGTTTGCAAAGAAATGGAAAAAATATATGAAAACAAACCTAATGTTGTAGAAGCTGGCTGACTGTGCCTAAAATGTTGAAGACTTCAAATGAATGGTTCTGAAAAGGGCTGGGATTTCATTCTTCAGTTTAGACTTCCCTTGACTCATTAAAGCCAGAATGAAATGCTTGTCATAGTGGAGTTCTACATTGAACACAGGAGTAGCACTAAAAATGGTCTGCCAAACTTTCTGTGGTAAATAATCCATGAAAGGCAAAAGAACACAAATAAGGTCAAGATCAATATAAAAATATAGGTGTATATGGAAAATTAATCAATCTGTTTTCACAGTAAGGGTACCATCTACGCATGGGGTTGTAATGAGTATGAAATAATAAAATGCATCATTTGACTTTATTTTATTGTAACCCTGGCCTTCAACAAAAAATCTTATAACAACTTATTTGCAAACCTATTTTATCCTCCATGGAGTGTTTTTACAATAATTTCAGGTGACTGCATGTTTTGTCTTTAATATTTTCAACTCTTATACTGAACCCAAATTTATAATCTTAGAAAAGGCAAATATGTACCCATCTTGTGTGTTTTAGTTATGTTATTTTCTATAGAATATACTGACTGAATAAATACTTTACTTTACCACCATCCTTGGTGGTATTTTTTATAAAAAAATATTAGATATTGACATTTTTTTAAAGTTTTGTTCCTGTTATCTCTCAATTTCTGAAAATAAATAAAAATCTCTCAAATAATACTACTCTGAAATAAATCATGTTTCATTAAACCTCTTATAGATGTAGCCTAAAGTATTGTAAACTGAATTAACCTTTAAAATTTAAATACGTGGAAAGAAAATTAAACATTCACACTGTTAACATAATGTGAGTGTTGATGTATGTGAGGTCAGTGATATGAAACTGGAAGAACTAAGTAAAAATAGGAACCACATGATATGGCAATCATATAAAAGAAATTACAACATAATGGGCAGAGAAAGGTCTACTGGGAAATAACTGATATGTAAAGTTTGTCTTATCTAAATTTATATGCCTATAAGTTAGGCATCTTGAGTAGCATTTTTTTTGCCTTGGCTTTAACTGCCTCAAGCACAGGCAACCTTTTTAAGACCTTCCCATATAGTTAGTGGAGAACCTGTAAGTACTGTTATTAGTGTTCTGAGAGCAATTTACCTTATCCTAAGGGGGACACAAGCATTTGGCCCTCTGAGCAGCTTATACATCATGAACTTAATTTCTGTTGACTTATGAGAGCTTAAAAACCTATACATGTAGCTGCTGCATTCTATACTACTAAAATGAGGTCACAATTTTCCCATACTATAAGCTGCTTATAACCCTTTCACAGCAAATAAGTCAACTCCAGAAGATAAGTTAGGTATTCTAGTGTAGGGTATGTACCAACGGTCAGAGAACTGAATCTCTTCATAGAGAATATACAGAAAGCTTAAATGTGTAACTGAAAACAGATATCTTGCTTGCATTATTTGTATTTCTGCATTTCAAGATTGGTAGGTGAAATAAAGCAGGACAATTCTCTTTTGCATTAGTTTAAAGTGTCTCAATTTCCATAAGTATGCACTTTGCTTTATAAAGTAAAGCCTTATGATTCTGTGTTTGACTTTCCTGACTAGTCATCTTTAAATTGTTAAATGGATGATATAGATTCTAAAATATATGGGGAGTCATCCATGACTGGTAATTCCTACAGTGTTTGGGTTTTTTAAAGCATTGTAAGATGAAGTGTACTTTTATACCCATTAAACTCATGAGGCACTGGAGAACATAGATTACATACAATACTAATTTTATCCATCAAGCTGTTCAATTAGAGGAGAAAAAATGATAGTATTCTATGTAAAGATTCTGTAACTCTTTCCACTGATCTCAAAGGGGCTGCAGGTGACTAATTTGTTTAGCGACAAAACAGGGCTTTAGGATTTTTCTTTGCTTTTTTTAGTTTAAATTTTCTAGTATAAGTGTTTTCCATAGAATTTTGAAGATGAAGGATGGTTTTCTGAGCAGCAGTAAGTGTGTGTACCTGTGCATGCACACACACACACGCATATAAGCCTCAAGCCCAGTCTTGTGAAAATCTCTTGTTTTGCTCTTGTAAATTACTTGCCTAAGAATGGTGGTGAGATCATAGCTTAGTCCACTGAGTGTGAGGATACCTCAGAACCACTGCACTCAGAAGTATGAAGGGTCTTTTTTGCCTTCAAAATGATAGTTTTCCAGTGTTATAACAGAGAGAGAATATACACAGAGGTCCAGATCCTGAAAAGTATTTACAAGTGTTATAGAACTTTAGAAGCATTGCTGGCTTCCACAGAAATAATAATGATTTCAAAATTGAGCTATTGCTAAGACCTGAGCTGGATAATAATTCAGCAGTTGATCATGAAAAATACAAACATCTAGTCTGACAAAAATTACCTCTTCTCTTCCCACTCTCTCTTCCCAGCCAGTTGTTGAGCCATAATGTATCTAGTCAACAGAAATGGTGCTTTTTAAATTTCGTGTCACTGAGTCAAATGAGGTAAACTTGAAATATGTTGGAAACATCACTGGACTTCACCATAAGAGTCTTCCATAAGTTCCTATTCTTTCTAAACACAGAGGAAAAAATCCCACAGACAGCTAAGGATGTTAGCCTTTCACTCTCATGCTCAGTGGCTTACATGGAAATTCGTTGTGCAAATGTGTTGTGTAATCAAATGCATAATCTATTATTCAAACATAAACATATAAAACAATCCCCCCTCTCCATGACTATTAAATAGAAATGTAAATAAGAGGCTTCTGAATCAAATGATTTATGCACTTCTCTCTTTGTAGACTGAAATGATCATGAGGTCTAAAGCTTCACTAAGGTGTGGTGATTTGAGAATTATTTATTATGCAAAAGAGTAACCAGTCAAACAATGTTAATTAAAACAATATTAAAAGCTGAAATGCTTAAATCTAAATAATTTAGAAGTTATGTTATAGATATTAAACACCTCTGAAAAGGAAAAATGCTTTAGGCAAGAGCTCCTAATAAGTCTAGTTTGGTTAATTATTGCCTGAAGCATTTCTGAACTAATTATTTACCTCCAAAGTGGGCTCCATGTTTTCAGCTTTGAAGTGCCAGGTATTGATTTTCTTTAATTGTCAGGGTATAGAACTAGACAGGCCACACAAAGCTGAAGGTTAAGCCATTTATAGAAAGTGATAGCCAGGTCCTCCAGTGTCACACACTGCATCAGTGCGAAAGGGAGACCAGGGCCCTGAAACTTCGCACTTTCAGGGAAAAGGAGTATTTGTCTCTGTCATCTGCTGTTTATGGTTCATTTAACATCTCAGATAGCCTGTGTAAATTAAGTGGGTTTAGTAGCTGCCCAACTTCCAAGTCAAAGAGAGTGTTCTGTTCAGTGGAGGAACTGGAGTATTTTATCCTTCTAGTTAACAAGATGTTCATGGCTCAACAAATAATGAACACTGAATTATTTGTTAACCTGTGTTACCATAGATGGCTTAAAAATTAGTTCAAGATGCTTTTTTCATTTTCTGCACACTTTTCCCCCCACCCATTTTTAGTGAGTGAATATACATATTTCACCAAGGGTATTCATTTTAATTTCTCAGTAGGGTCTGGATGCTTAAAGAATTTTTGCCTGTCCGGATGCATGTAGATTTTCTGGCTGTAATTTGGGATGTTTGAAATATTACAAGTCCCAGCATAATTGAATTCATCATCACCTTTATATCTCATCAAACCACATGCGTGGACAAACATTTGCCAAATGGCTAGAGCTATTCCAGCCTACTGCAACATAAAAATAATATAAAATATAATAAATGCAACACAGCCTCTTAATTCACACCATCAGTGCCATCTCTGCTCTTTGAATTTATAAATAGAAAGAAAATCTTTTTCTTGTTTTGGATTCTTCATAATTTTTCTTCGGTTCTTCAGTGTCTTCTTTGCAATTTTTCTCTTCCATGGTGATTAACTTGTGCCTAATCTTTTCTAATTCGTGCTCTTAAATTTTTTCTGATTGGACATCTATTAATTTCTGTCTTACTATTTTTGCCACTTTGCCCATCTCTTACTTTAACTCAAGGACATCTACAGGAATAAAGTGGCATACCTTATCTGGGAGCAAGCGTTGTGCCTGTAGTGAACAGTGTGAGACAAACCACCAGAAGATGACTTGGTTCTTAGGTGGGGTAAATTGCCTTCTGAAGGTTCCTATCTCTAATTTGTTTTTCTGTGCAGGGAGCCTAGAGTGACTGATGATCCTAACTTAGCAGGCTATCTCAAGTTAAGTGGAATGAATCCAGACCTCGTTCATCTCACTTTTTTTTCTTGTTATAGACCTTTTTTTCCCTTTTTTTCCTTTTCTTTTCTTCTTTTCTTCTTTTTTTTCTTTTTTTTTCTTCTGTATTGCCTACCTTCACCTGTATTTGTTCTGATGAGCTCTCACTGCAGAAACCCTTAACAGCCCACATGCCCAAGCTCAGAACCATCATCACTGAATTGAGATTTCTTCAGTTCTTTTGTAGAAAGACAGACACAGAGAAAGATTCAGATCACAGATTATAATGACTGCAGCTCTTTGCTGATCGCATATGTAAATACTAAAGTGCTGTGATTATGGTTTAAGCAGACTATTTTGATGTCATTAATTCCCACCTTATTTGTAATGGCACTTATTCTCCTGGGATGTATTAAAATGGAAAATTTGTTGAAGAAAATATATCTAATATTTATCATTTAAGTTTTAACCAGTTCCACTCTTAAAGGGAAAAAAAGTAATATATTAAATATTTCTCTCTATATAAAGATTTATATTCATATATAAATATATATATATTTATTATCATCATAATTTATGTCCAGATAATAAATGAACAAATAATATAATAATTTCTACAAATAAACAAATCCAAACAAATACTGAGATGCATTTCATTGCTAAAGACATGGCATTTGAAATAACATTTGAACATGACGAGTTTTGTCTAATATTTTGCTTAATTACATTATTATTAATAATAATAATAAATAGAAATTGAAAATAAAGTTACATTTCTGCCTCATAAAGTCATTTAATTACTGGTTATCTTACCTCATCATGTCAGAATAAAACCTCTTAAAGGGGATTCCTATTACAAAATATTACCTTTATTTAACCATATATATATATATATATATATATATATATATCCATCCTTCCTTCACTCCTCGGATTTCTTTTTCTTATTAGTGCTGATTATAATTGAACCACTTTTTTCTTTTGATCAGTTCAGGACTTTTTAATGAAGAAGATATATAGTAAATAGAAAAACACTGCATAAAAGCAGTCATTCATTCTTTCCCACTCCTTTAAACTGGGAAGTACAACTATATTTTATGCTCATAGCAATATAACAAAATTGTTTTTGTTACAGTTGTCAGTTATCTGTTCTTTAGAATAGAAAATGATGAAGAGTATATATTTTTCTGTTCTTTTTGGGGTATAAAATATGTTTATGTGAAAAAATGTGCTACATATAAAGGAGGCTGAACTCCAACCCAAACCCCAAGGCCTATTTTGAAAAACTTGTGATTTAGTTCTAATTTTACATTTGCATCTGGAGTCCATCTTGACTTTATAGCACATGCGTTTGTGCAAATAGAAATCTAAATACTACTGTATGCTTGAAATTACATCATCTTAGAAAATGTTGAATCAATTTTGTGACAAACAATACTGTCTTCGACATTTGTTCCACAACTTCCTGAAGTTTAAATTAAAAACAATGAAACGCTTTTTAAGCATCTCTTGCACATTTATTGGCTTATGAAGAATGTGCGCTGTTCTTAGGTAACCATTATTACCATGAAAAAACAGATTGCAGAGGCTCTGATTTGTCCTATAAATAGTATGAATTTCTTTTCAAACTGTTAAATTCAATGTAAATTCAGCTTTTCTTTTTTTTTAATGTATTCAAGCCTGCTGATTTTAATTCTCTTTCAGTGAGGTACCCACTATATTCATTTACAATGCCAGGATTAAGGATTCAACATGCTCCATTACGAAGTGGTGATATAATTGCAGTGATTGTTCTCATGAAAAGGGTTGTTTATATACTACTAAAAAAAGGTGTTTTCTATCACTCTCGACTGAAATGTTTCAAATAACCTTGGAACTTCAAGGTCTTATGATAATTGACTTTTCTTCTAAATACTTCTAAAGACTACTCATTGTTCTATTTCCGCATACACCAGTTAACAAAGGCGTTAAAAAGTGTCTCACATTATCAGTATACGTAAACTAGATTAGATATGGCATGATGGTTATCAAATCTGCTAGGTGCATATTGTTGAGAGAAAAGGCTTATTTTTTTTCATATAGTATAAAATAATAAATTCCTCTTTCTTGAGCTTTGAACAATCATTTTCAGGAAATTATAGTAAGAATCATGAGCAGCCACAGCTACTTTCTTAGGGAAAGATTTTATCCTAGTTGAGAATTAAAGTGTTGAGAATTAAAGTGAGAACAAAGTTTCAGATTGCAGCACAAATATTCACATGACTATAAAAATGAATTATTAGGAAATGAACAATAAAATGAATTATATATTCACATCAATATATAAAATACCCCAGATCAACCAAGCGAACATCACTGATTTCTTGGATATTTCATTTTCCGTTACTGAGTACTGCACAGTGTGCAAAGTATTTGGGTTTGGCTCTCTGTTGTCATGCTGATTTGTTGCATGGGTAGTCAAGGCAGGTTTTAATTTAGAATGAAGAGTAACAAAGTAAATATGAACCAAGAGACCAAGCAATAGCGGTAGTCATTCAGCAAAAAATAAACAGAAGTGAAACAATCATGAGCTGTTCACCAACAGTTCGGGACCAGGAAAAGAAGCAACATTGGAATTAGTTGTCAGTCACAAATATTCAAAACTTGAGTGTCTGAGGGCAAAATCCCTCCTTCCAACCCCAAATATTCTGTTGCTTTTCTCTGATATTTTATGACGCATATCCACAAATTATTTCAAAATTGATGGTTTTTATACCTCTGTATTGATTATTTTTATCAGAAACTTCCTTAATTTTATGGATATATTTATTCTTTTCCCAGTATTCTCTTCCCTCAACTATGGAATATATCAGGACACTTTTTGTTTGTTTCTTTTGTTACTGTTTTTTTGTTTTGGTTTCGTTCGGGGTTTTTTTGTTTATTTTAAATTTAAATTAATATAATTAATTTTTGAGCAATATGTGTCTGGGTCTTAAGACAGCTTTCAAAATTGTCTCCTTTAATATCCATTAATTCTCAAGAGCTACAGTTGTTCAAAAGATAGAAAACACTGTGGGCTAACAGTGGGCGAACACTGCTGAAAATTTTTTGAAAATTAGTAGATTATAAATTCAATATTAAACTTAAGATCAACACTACCTGAAATAGATATTCAAACTAAAAATTTAAAATTTTAGGTTAAACTTCTTTCCCCCACTATTTCTTGTCTACTCTTCTACTCATTATCTTATTTAATTTCCATTTAATAGCACAGCAGCAGTAAGCTGACTACATCTTAAAATGTTACTTGAAAAAAAAAATACAATTCGACCTTCTGTGTAAGTCTTCCCTTTGTCTCATTTTCCAGGGCCCATCTTATTTTAGAGTGGAACTGAGAAGTAGTAATTTGTTCTTCTAACACTGGGTGGCGTTCAATTAATTGCTGAACTCTGTTCCCAGGAGTCTCAAACATTCTGGGGTCTTCGAGGAGTTTTTCCATAGACAAAATAACCAGAGCAGGACTAAGTCAAGAAACAGAGAAATTTTTTTTTCTTTTATTATTAGTATACACAATGCAAAGGCAAAAAGGTAAAATCTTTCTAACCTTTATTCGTATTTAGGAGATCTCTGTGGAAATAAATTGGGAAAAGGTGAATGCCATTATTATAGCGATGAAGCTTTCTCTTTAAAGTATTTTACTGAAAATGTGTATGTAGTGTAATGACTTTCAAATATGTCTAATTCTACTGTGATAATGCTCCAAAATATTATCTTTATAAACACTGAGATTGGATTCTGAAGTGCAATCAGGGAAATATAATAACATTTTATAAATTTGTTTAATAAGAATTTGTAATATTTAAAGCTGCTGACCTGAAAGATCCAAGAAAGGCACTAGTGTTGTTCTTGGCATGCAAATAATTTGCATAATTTTTTTAGAACTTATTTCAGTTCTCCCTAGATATATGTTCACCCATGGAAATTATACAAAGGATTTCTTTGGGAAATTGGGAATGACATTCTCGTATCTGTGATTGTTCTTCTGTTACTGCCTCTGGTGGATTGACCTTGGTCAATTGCCAGATGCCCACGTGGCTGCTGTCTCACTCCCCCTCCTCAATAGGACAGGGCACAAAATACAAAAAACTTGTAGGTCAAGAAAAAGACAAGTGGACCACTTCCCAATTTCTATCAAGTACAAAACAGACTTGACTTGGGAAAACAAATTTGATTTCTTGCCTATTAAGATGGACTTGGATGCTGAGAAAGAAATACAAAATTAAAGAAACACTTTCCTTTTTCCCAGATTCACTTTCACTCCTTCAGTCCTAACCCATCTATCTCCTCTGTTCCTCCCTCAAGCAGCGTAACATGGGTGAGAGGGGAAAGATCAGTTCCTCTCTGCTGCTCACAGTACATTGAGGTATATTTTAGAAACAGTCTGATTGTGAGTGAAGTCAAGATTTGGTCAACAGAGGACCTTACACATTCTCATATTTATTCAGGGAGTCAAAACCACTGGCCAGTTTAGAATATGATATTTCAATTAGATATATCTGTTCTGCTCGGCTCTCTGCAGTTAGATAATTCAGTATCACAATGTAATGCAATAGAGATTTAATATATACATGCAGTTTACTTTACTATTGTTTCCTTAAGTTATTTATATTATATATGTTTCCTTTTGTAGACTGGAGTTGTTCCCATGAATTTCATTCCACAATTTAAGAGAAGCCAAAATAAAAAGATGGTTATATCAATACAGTGCACTATTAAGGCCTTTTAGATTCAGTGCTAAGCTATCTCCTGGGTTAGTACAGCTCCATGACAAGATGTCTGCTCTGGTCTTGAAAGCTATATGTCCACATTAAGCTGCTATTGAGGATAATTAAAGATTGAATGTATCCTCAGCTATTCACACAGCTATGGCAATATGAGAAGAAAGACTTGCTGTTAACAAAAGGTGTGATCGTACATTCTTCAAAGTATTATTTGACAAGGGAAAAATGTAGAAACCATAAATGTAGACTCTAGAAATGACGTTAAATTGCTGAAGAAAATATTTTTAGGAATAAAAATGTTTCAATACTTGTTTTAAAACAGGTATTCATAAAATAACAAAAGGAGAAGAAGATCTGTGTTTTTGTAATTATGTGCCATCTCATCCGTGGCACTGAACATTTGTTAACAAAACAGTTCCTTGCACAGTGTGCTCAATAGCAGAGTCTTTATATGTGTAATCAGCTGTATAAAGCAATGAGAAGTGAATTCCTAAACACTGAACCACCGAGATATGTCTGGAACGTGACATGAAACTACATAATGGGGTGTGCAAACATGCCTTCTTGCACACACACGTCTCGTTTCACCCAGAAAAGGGAGTTAACACCATAGCTGGCCTTGTTAGCACGTTTTCTGAGAGCTGATGGGCTCAAGCTAATACTTGGCATAAGCTGGATGAGCTTCAGAGGTATTATAATTTCTGAATACTCTTTCAAGTATACTACCTTCAAGTAGGTGATCTTAAATCCACGATTCTTGAAGTAAATAATGAAATGTGCTTTTCCAAGTTCCTTAAAAACCTATGTCAGACTTGTTATAGGGAGACATTGCCTCGAAGAAATGCCAAAGATGCATGAAATATTATAAATATTACTTAGACACAATGCAACAAATCCAAATCCATTAGAATTTTCTCAGTCTTTTCAGTAGTCTGAGAAAAAAAATCTTAGTGTACTATGACAGCAACTTTTGATTTACAGCTATGTAATCATTGTATTCTATATGTCTTATAGGATCCAGAGATCTAAAGAGTATTGCAAATGTTTTGTATTATACGCATAGTAAGAAGGCTTATGCCAAAAATATAGCTGTTACCTGTTCAGAATTGTATATATGTGAAAACTCAATGTGTATATACATACTCTCCCCATGCTTTCTTCACTAGAAGTACATAAAGAGATATGAGAGGCTTTGCAGTCTTGCTACATGTTACAAAATGTGCTCTTCATAATGATTTGTTAGATTTTTTTATTTGAATCCTTGTGGGTATAAACAATATGAAGATTTATGAACAAATTTTACATGAAAATAATATATAATATCTATCACCACTGGCTTAGATCTGTTTGAAATTAATAAGAATAACATAACGTCATAAAGGAAAGAGTATTTTCTAGCACCTATATATATTTGTCTTTTAAATAGGCCTGCTATGAAGTGAAGGATAGTAGTATATTATATAGGCTTTATACTGAGACCTCTCATTACAATGGAGCTTTTATGTTTCACCAATTTTGTCTCATTCCATTTTCTCCTTGAATTAAGCCTTGTTCTTTTACATCTTTAAGACTTTAAGTGAATTCAATGTCTCACACCTTCATGCTATCATTCTTAGTAGAAACTACTGGTCTTTTATTCCTGATGCTTTGTCCTGCTTTGTCCTTGGTACAACACCTCTTGTTTATCTTTTTAACCAAAAGTTTACAGAGCTGCTATAAATTGCTAGAAACAATATATTCCACCAGCCCATAATTTATTTTAGTTTAATTTAGGACACATGAAAAACAAGACATTTAATTGGCTATCAGTTCAAACTGGTTAGTGATTGTTGATGAAATTGTCATTGCAATCTTCTTGCATACTGTCCATGCAGAACCCTGTAGGTGAGTGTGGTAATTCCAGACCCAACAGAAGGGGCAGCTGCATTCAAGCTGCTAATCTCTTTCTGATTATGCTATTACCACCCTATTGGGAATCCTGTAGGGGCTTTTCTTCACTCTTTCATGCAAGTCCTGTTTGTGTAAGTGTTTGATAGCCCAGTCACTGGACTGTGTGTTTAGTTGGTCTTTCTTTTCAGTCTGACAATTATGTACTAACAAAAATTGACTTAAGTTCAGAAAGACAGGATTTTTGAAGGTGTTTGCCTCATAACCTGAAATTTGTAGAACTCATTTGGGAAGATGTATGATTTTGCTTGTAGATAATCCACATCTCCTCCATCATCTACTGATGATAATATGCTATGATAATAGGATGCTGCTGAGCATCCTAATAATCAGACTATCTCTGTTACTCAGATTGTTATTTATAGATATTTTTAAAGAAAAATTATTTGTCTAAGTAGATGATCGAATTCTCATTTGTGTCCATCTTGTTGGCTAGGTTAATGAAAGCAAGTAAGGGGCAAACAAGTATTTTGGCCTTAAATTTATAAAAAGCTCTGTTTGGTAAAATTAAAAACCTAACAGACTAAGTAATTAATAAAAATAATTAGAACTGTATATGCATATCTTCTTGTCTGTCTTTCTCTCTCTAGAAACATTTTTACCTATAGTTAGCACATGCCAAACAATTTTTTATTAGCTTTGAGTAGAAATCACTTGACTGAAATTGATGAACAGCAGGGAACAACATAGCAATGTGGGTTACAAAACCGAGTTTGATATTGAAGAGTAATAAAACTAAGGACTCATAAGGAAACTTATAAAAGAAGACATTTGTGAGTTTAACCAAATGCAATGAAACTAAATTCAAGAAACCTGAAGGAATGTGAAGAAGATAGCTAGAACTAAGAAGGGAAATTCGGTGTGATTTGGGAGAGACAGAAAGATAAGGGAAGAAATACTCTGTTCTAGCTAGTATAACAAGAGAGTCCATCTCTTTGTGTGAGCCTTGTGCACAGCTATGCCAGCAACCTAAGTGAATATGCAAGTAAATTTGAAGTGTATAAAAGCTGCACGTGTGATGCTTTATGCTTTGCTGAGGTAATAATTCGAGAGACTGTTCTTCTAAATTGAAGACATTTTCAAGGGTTACAGTAGTTATTTTGCTTTTTGTTATCTTACTCCCCTCTCTACTAATTAAAAGTTTAGCATTTTTTTGGCTAATCAAGAAGGCAGCTGAGCTATCAATTATCCTAATGTATATTGATAATAGATTTTAAATCACTGACTAAGCAACAAGGGCATCAGGATGCTCCTTCTAATTTCAGAGAACGTCAGACTGAGAAAAGTAACTTTCTAATGAGCATTTGCTCTTCCATAGGTGCATGGATATGGATTTCATCCAGAGTCAATGTCAGGGGAAAAGTATTAGAAAACATTTCCTTCTGTCTTAAAATAATGAAGACACAAAATGAATGAGGAGATGTCTAACCCTCCCTTTTCTGTGGCTGGAACTGTGGAGACTAGTTTAGATTAAATAACTGATTTAGAGATGGTTAAAATTACGCTAAAGTTATCAACAATGTTAAAATGGTTTCAGAGACTTTTACCTTAAGCTCTTTTTAATCCCCACTTTCATCTTCATTTACTGTTATATCTCCATTTTGTGCCGTGTTTCAGCTCAAAATATCACAACTCTACAAATTAAATAGGCCCTTGTGGCTATTTATTAGGAATTACACCACAATAAATAATAAAAAAAACACCAGCCAAAACCCAAAACAAACAAAAAAAAAACCCAAACACGCAAAACAGAAAAACCCCCACAACCCACCGAGCAAAAAGCCCCCACAAAACTCAAAACCCACCCAAAATAAAGTCACCAAAACCCAAACTCCCAAGTTTTTTAAATTCAGTGAAAGGTAACTTTATAGCACTTGGCTGTAGTCTTAATATTCAAGCTTTTTGAGCCCATAATTTGGCAAGCAAATCAGTGGGATCAAGATTTCCTTCTCTCTGCCCTTTCATGCATGCTGTGGAGTGCCCCATCTCTTTTTTGTCCTGACCAGGAACCAGCTCAAAGCTGCTCCCCTTCCTACTGTTCTGTGTTTCCAGATTTATTTCCCGGAGAAATGAAGGTCTTGGATAGGAAATGTGATAGGAAGACTTCAATCTTGGCTTTATATGAGGTAGGGATACAACTAAAGCAGTGACCAAAATCCAACAAATTTTCAAGCTTTTTACTTAATGGTTTTGCACTGCCATTGCTTTAAACTATAATTTCATTTGGAAGAGATAGATTCATGAGCAAGATCCAACCATCAGCTTTATTAAAAATATACAATTTCTTGAGCAACCTTTCCTATCTTGTCAAAATCATTCATATTGTTTGATTAACATTTATTTATTCAAAGTCTACTAAATGCAGCTATTTGTGAGAGAACTCTTTATCTTTTAGTTACTGTTCTGCTCTGTGTGTTTCACTGCATAAATATGGTTCTTTGTTTTCCTTTAATGTGTACTGTTTTCAACAAAAATGGGCATAAAATATAACAAATGCACATGTGAAGTTTGATCTGTTCCTGTGCCTATTCTAGTCAACCTTTAGGTGAAACATATTGTAATATATGTTCTATATGTTAGCAGAGGTTAAATTATATTTATTTTTTGTGAGGTACCATGATGAATACTACACAGGAACAAAACATATTATGTGCCTCAAAATGGCTGGAGCTGTTGCCAAGAAAACAGCAGATGTTCACTCAATCGACAGCAAGAAAACTGATATTCAACATGTAGAGAATTTATTTCAGAGAATTTATGTTTTTTTACTGGGGATTTTGGAGACAATGTGAACTGAAAGACAAGAGACATTCTATCTTTGGTTTTGTTGTGACTTGCTGTGTGGTCTCTAAGCAGTTACTTCACCTTTCTCTGTCTCAATTTCTTGTTTTCCTCTTTGTCGCTTCTCTTTAGAATTTAGGGGTTTCAAAAGAGCATATATTACACAGTTGTAGCATGCACAATGAAATCACTGCAATATAAATAATTATAATAAGGACAATTTTAACTCTATCTTCAGCACACAAATGAAAGAAAATTCCTCATTTTCTGTAATTTCAGAAAAAATTACTTGTTATTAATGTTTTTGTGAACACAACAGGAGGAACTGGAGATCGATCAGGCTCATGTCTTCATTCTATAAACTTTTTGGCTGGTTTTAGTGAAATCAACTCACAGCCGAGCTGGAGTCCCACCAACCGACAGAAAAGACAGGCTTTTAATCAGGCTTCTGTACAATGGAGCACATCCATTTGATAAATGAACTAATTAAGTAAATGAATAAGTATAACCTACCACGGTGAATGACACTATGAAAAACCTTCAGATCCATATTAGTAGTTCTAGAAAACCAGAAAAAAGGATGGGAAAAATACAAGTTCAATTCATGAAGCACTTTTATGTAAATGAAATTTTCCTACAGGCAGTGGTCCAGTATAATGCATGCTCTGTGTGTGTGAAGATGACAAGGGGTAAATAAGTCTGAAATAAGGTTATTTAGCTTCTGAGGTTTTCCTAATATCAGCCATTTCACAGGCAGAAGAATGTAGCAATGACTCATGCTCTTTCTGAATGTCCCTTTGTAAAAGTAACTGGAATGCCATAACACCCGTATCCTGGTTTTTCCTTTAATATCCAAAATCCATGCATAACCTCCCTAGAAAAAAACAAACAACCATTCATGATTAAAAAAAAAAGAAAGAAAATAAAAAAAAAAAAAAGAAAAAATCAAAAGAAGAACAAGAAAAAACCAACTCACGCTCATTTAATATAACCTCAGCTGTATTTTTCCAGCCTTCTCTGATTAGAGGTTTCTAGCATTGATTTGACAGCTTTAGAAACAACAAAAGTCATCTCATTAGTTTTAGGAAAGTAGCAGTGATCCCTGTGGAACTTTTTTTTAATGTCCTGCCTCTTCCATATATACCCTTGAAACTGTGGCTGTCTCTAAAAGATATTATATATAAATAAGACAAAAAGAATGACTTCTTAGGTAACCAAAATCATGTGAAGAGGTAAGAGTTAGTTATTTCAAATTTAAATTTGAATGAATTTGCATTCCTATGCTACAAATTTTATGTGCTGCTCGTCTTCAGCTGTCTTATCTTTAGCTACTTATCCAATTCAAGGTGCTTCTCATTTCAGTAGTATTTAATAAGTTGCTTCTTTCCCTACAATAATCATTACCTTTCAGAGAATTGTTTGGTTTTTGTTTTTTTTTCTTTAAGACACAGGACACATGTTAATAACTTGTGCGACAATATCTGTTCCCAGGACCTGGTTTTTTCATTATGAGAATCATCAGTGACTTATCTACTAGGAACAATAATCTAGTTAGTGAGAGCCTCTGAACTGAACCTGTTGAAAAATTGCCGTTTCTAGCTAGCTATGAAATCTTTTGCAAAGAAGAATTTTTTGTCCATTTTATACCCACTGTAAGAATTAAAGCAAGCAGTAAAACCGTAAAACAGTAAAACAGAAGTGTATTCATCAGGAAAGACACTGTGGTAGCACAGATAATACTTTGATAAGATTCACTCCTATGATATGTCAAATCCTTTACCATTGACTTTACTGTAATATAGAATCACAGAATCATACAGTAGTTTAGGTTTGAGGGGACCTTAGCGATCATCGAGTTCCAAGCCCACTGTCGTGCGTAGGGACACCAGGACCAGGTCACTGGACCAGGCTGCCCAAAGTCCCATCCACCCCAGTTTTCCATGCTTTAAGGGATAGGGCATCTACAACTTCTCTGGGCAACTTGTACCAGTGCCCCACTACTCTCACAGTAAAGAATTTCTACTTAACATATAATCTAAATTTCTCTCTCATAGAAGCCATTCCCCCTTGTCCTGTAACTACACGCCCTCCTACAAAGTCCCTCTTCAGATTTTTTCTAGGCCCTATTTAGGTCCTGGAAGGCTGTTTTAATGTACTAGTAGGCTGGTAACCTGTTGAAACTGCAGCAAGTGGGAGAGTGTTGTATAGTTGATAAATATACATTTAAAGCAGGTTAAATTGACTGTAAAGGTGCCTTATGGGTTATTAGCTACACAAAATGTGTGAATATGAGAAATGAAAAAGAGTCCTGTTAAAGTCGCTTGATATGTATGGAATAATAATGACTTTCTGTTGTTTTCCTGCGGAACCTCCCATAAAGAAGATACAAATTCATAAAATACAGTTGTATAATAAGCAATCCTTACAAATGTTAGTTTGGAAAAATGACAAGTACTCTGTTACAGGTTTTTCACACTAACTGTAGTCTACTGCAATTATCTCTCTTCTAGTATTTTTTTCAGACTTGTCTTTTTTAAGCCTGTGATGTGAATCTGCACATAAGACATGGCTTACTGACCGTGCATTCTGTGATGTACAATCAGAGAATGCCTCGGGTTGGAAGAAACATTTAAAACCATCTAATTCCAAGCCCCTTATGATGTCAGGGACACCTTTTACTAGACCTGGTTGCTCAGGGCCCTATCCCAGCTGACCTTGAACACTTCCAGGGACAGGGCACCTACAACTTCTCTGGATAAGCTTTTCCAGTGCCTCACCATCCTTACTGTGAAGAATTTTTATTTAATATGTACTTACTCTCAGTTTGAAGTCATTACCCCTTTTCTTATCACTTCATGCCCTTGTACGAAGCCTTCTCAAGCTTTGCTCATTCAGGTAATAAAAGCTGCTGTAAGATCTTCCTGGAGTCTTCTCTTTTCCAAGCTGAACAGCACTGACTCTCTCAGCCTGTCTTTGTATGAAAGGTGCTCCAGCCCTCTGATGACCTTTATGACACTCCTCTGGACTCTCTCCAACTTGTTCAAGCGTTTCTTATGTTGGTGGTCCCAGAGCCGGATGCGTTACTCCAAATGTGGCCTCCCTGGAGTGGAGTACAAGGAGATATCACCTCCCTCAACCTGCTGGCCTGTGCTTCTTTTCATTCAGTCTATGATACATTTGGCTTTCTGGCCTGTGATTGCACATTTCTGGGTCATGGAAAAGCTTCTCATCAACCAAAACCCCCAAGTCCTTCTCTTCAGGGCTGCTCTCAATCCATTTCCTGCCCAGCCTGTGTTAGTGCTTTGGATTGACCCAAGCCACTTGCAGGACTTCACGCTTGGCCTTGTTCATATTCATGAGGTTTGCAGGGGCCCACCTCTCAGGCCTGTATATGTATACTAGAATTAGAAGTAGTTGAAATTTTACTTTTCTTTTCTTATGAGTGCTTTTTTGGAAAGTGACTGTTGAGTTTTAATTAGTAAACACAAATTACTGTTGTATTTATGATTATTCCTTGTTGTTTAATTTAATTTCATTTTAATTTTTTAAGAAATCCTTCTGCTTCATTTCCCATAGGAATGAAAATGGCATATGAAGTTATTTTAGCTCCAAGTCTTCTGTATTCAAGTTCTTTTTATTTCCTGGGACATCCTGATTTCTAAAAAGAATATAAGGATCTGACTCTGAAAAACAGGTTCTCTTTTTTAGGATTAGCTTGTCCCTTTCCTTTTGTACTGTATCTCTGGTGTATCAGGTTATGCCAACCTCTGTTGTGGTATATTTATCCTTCTGCAAACTGCCCCATGCCATTGGACTGAGGGATTAGAAATCAACATTGTTCTTTCTGCTCAGTGCTTCCATGGTCCGTTAACATGTGTCACAGGTTCCTGGTGTAAAATTGCATTAAAGTAAAATGGGTAGTAGTGTAGAGAAATGAGAGTTGGAAACAATCAAAATGTTGTCTTGCAAGCTGAGAGCAATGCTCTTTTGGGAGAAAGAAAGGGAATATAAAATACTAGGCAAAGTCACTTAGAAATTTCAAGACTGCTGTGGTGCATTCAATAATATCACAGGGGAAAGGAATTTTCTTTACAAGAAACAGGCTGCCAGTTGAGACTATTAGCCATTCTGTTACCCCTACATAATAAAGCTAAATCATGTAAGCTGTGCAGATAACAGATGGACCAACAGAGACAAATTATTTGTGATGTAACTGATAACTAGGTCGAAGCTGAATTATTGCGTACTTTAAGAGAGCACTGAATAGATTGCAAGATTAGGGAAAACTTGACTTCCCAAATGAAAACAGTGAGAGAAATGAATTGCATCTTGTTATGAGCATGTACTGATCCATAAAGAAAAAATGCAGGGGTAAATAGATGACAGAGAACAGATTTCTTGGTAACAAATGGGAAGGTAATCACAGCAAAACACAGTTGTCCAGTGCCAAGGACACACAGTTGTGGTAACAATTATACCCATCTCCTGCAGACATATGTAGTTTTCTAGACAAATTTAAATATATAAAACTAATTCTTTTTTATTTCTTGCTTTGTATACATACAGTTTTATGACTAATTTTTGATGACATCAGTGGTCATCATAGATCTTGAAACAGATAAACCAACATACCTGATTGTTTGATTAAGAACGACTGATAGAAAATGAATTTTAGAGATGACCAAAGCATGACTTCAGGGAAGATATGGAAAAGACAATATTCATCTGATGTTAATATCCAAAACTTGCTCACTTTTCAGAGAAGAATCAACTAGTGATTCTATTTTTTTTGCAGTATATTCTTCTTCTTTGTAATTTAAATCTCAGTATTGCTCATATTTTATTTGGGTAAACAAAACAGTGATTGCTAAATATTTTTGTGATTCGACAAAAATATTAATAATTTCTAACTTGTTTTATGCTAATAAATAAAGGTTAATTCTTTCTAGATTTCCTACTTATCATATTTTTTTTAATTTGCTGATCTGTATAGGATGAACTTTTCCCACTTTACATAGATGGATGAAAGTTTTCTTCAGGGTGAGAACTGACTGCTCTGAAGCCTGCCAGTTTTATTCAAATCCTTTTTTTTTTTTTTTTTTTATTGCACTCACTCTGCATTGTAGAGTGATTTTTACTCAGAGTAACCCAAAACCCTCACTCAAACCAATAATCATGTGTTGATAGGTGAAATTAGTTTCAGAATTCTAATGAAGCTCAGCAGCTGGGAGACAGACAGCTCATCTGAAGATTAAATGAGAAAAATTGCCACTTTTGCTGGTTCCTTTAGGAACTCATTTACATTCTGTCAGCTCCCATTAGGGATGGGGACTGCGAATATTGAGGGAAATATGCATGAATTCAGTGCTGAAATGGCCAATCATGATCAGTTTCTTCCTGCTTAAAAAGCTGCCAGAAGATTTTATGTAGGTATGCCTTCTGGAAACAGTGGGTGATAATCTGCTTGCTTTCAACTGTCTCTTAACATTCTGGATTTAACAAAACCCAAAGAACCAATCCCCAGCACAACAGGGAGAACAAACGATAAAAATGTAATCCTAAATCTTGGGACTAATATTCCTGGAGCCTTCTATACCGTATTCTGTCCCTTTTGTTTTTCTTGCCTTTTTTTTCAACCACGGGTCTGTAAAGCTTCAGCATTTCTTTTTATGTGACAACATTACCAACAACTATGACAAGAAAGGTATCGCACAATTCATCTTTCCCTTGTTACAGTTTGAATTTCGATGTACTTAGATCCTCATCATAAAGACAAGTCTTCATGGAGTCTGCTGACAGAGCCAACAATAGACTAGGAATCTATAGCATGTAGGTGGGGGGGTGGTTTAGTGTTGGCCAAATGCCAGTGCACCCACTAGAATTATTTACTCATTTCTTGCTGTAAGATAGGATTAGGAGGAAGGCAAAGCAGGCTAAAAACTTTAAAAGGGTATAAAGAAAACTTTATTGACAGGACTAAAAGAATTATAAGAATCAGAATAATATTAAGAATCAGAATAAAAACTTCAGAAATAAGAATAAATAGAACACTTCTCCTCCCCTCCCCCTCTGCCCCACACACACTTTTCTTTCTCACTGACAATGTACAGAAACAATTCAGTCAGCTTGTCACCTCTAGAACAGTCTTTCTTCAGTTCATTTAGGGAGAGGAGCCTCTCTTGACATGCTATGGAGACTTCTCCACAGGAAACAGTTCTCTCATGGCTTTAAAGTCCCAGTGAGTCAGCTGCCCGGGAGAATGGAAATCTGATCACTCTGTAAAAGTCCCTTCCCTCAACGTACATTTTTCCCCACAACTGTTTTCAGTCTTTGGCTAATGGGGCATACTCTTAAGGATGAGTTGTTCAGAAGCAAACATTCTTTTCATCTATCTTTAAAATCATCTTCATCACTGGGAACGAAGAGTTCTTCTTTTCCTTGGGCCCAAAAGGTCTTCATCACTCTTTTTTTTAATTGCTCAAACATCTAATGAAATCCCATCCACTTTAACACCTGTTTATTCAGCATGGATGCCTTTGCTCATGTCTGCAATGTAAATGCTCTATCCCCCCATGCCTTTTTCATGACTTATAAGGATATTCAATGTATCACAGTCCATCACCATAGCTTACAAGAAAGTTTCAACCTAGCTAAATCACCTCCTCAATCTCCTCCCATCTGGGACCTGATTCCGTTTTCACTGACCTTGGTTTCCTCATGTTGCTTCTCTATGTGTCTTCACTCTGTCCTTTTCTCTCATTCAAGAGAGGATTGAAGGTCTGCAAGTCCCATCTGTGCACTAAAAGAGTTAATATCTCACCCAAGACCTGAAGAGGGTCATGTGGTCCCTGCTGGGCAGTGGCTCGAGCTCTTTATGGTGGAAAGTTCTTTGGGGGCTGCACTGTGGGGAGGCCAGGACTCCAACAACCAGGCTAGAACACAATGGCAGCATGCTGTGGGTCGATGGCTTCCCCTCTCCCTGCCCAGCGGTGTCTGGTGAAACTCAGCAGCAGCAGAGTTCAGCTGGGCCATGGCCGGCCTGGCCATGATGGGGGAAGGGAGACCCGGCTTGGCCAGCGCTGCATCAGACAGGGCCCAGCCTGGCCGGGACGGAG
Source organism: Phainopepla nitens (assembly GCA_013400175.1). Classification (NCBI taxonomy): domain Eukaryota; kingdom Metazoa; phylum Chordata; class Aves; order Passeriformes; family Bombycillidae; genus Phainopepla; species Phainopepla nitens. The sequence continues at coordinate 70,264 of VXBQ01008549.1, read as the reverse complement.
CCCGGCAGCTTCCCAGGAAGGGGCCCGGCCCTGCGGCAGGGCCTGCCCAGTCCAGCCCGGCCACACGGGGAGGCCAGGCTGGCCTACCTCCTGTACTCAGGCCAGAAGAGAAAAGGAAACGTTCCCAAGGTTTTTAGTTTTAAATGTGAATCACACAGAGGCGGATCTCGCTGTTTCATTGGCTTAATAACATGCCTATTTTCAAAGCTAGCCAGCAACTGGTTTTGCCAGCCACTGAGGAAGCTGTTAGCAGATTGTCTCTCAAAAAAAA
>VXBQ01008549.1:0-69952 GCA_013400175.1 Phainopepla nitens | reverse complement strand
AAAAATCACTTCCATGATTGGCTCCAATGCAAAACCAGCCACAAAGTGTTATCCATTTCTCCACTGGCTTTGGCTATATTTATATAAGTTTATAAGTACAGATGACTGTGCTAGTGAAAGAAATACATTTAAGCATTCAACCAGGAAAGTAAAGGACAGTGCATAAGTGAATACAGGAAGAGTAATGCTACTTTAAACATGGGAATGTGTGATGCTGTTGTGTTGCAGATTTTTGTTATTTTCAATTTACTTTAATAAAGGTTGCAGAAGATTAATAAGGGCATAGGAAGATGGCATAAGATGCTTAACAAATGTTTTCCTATTGCATCTGCAGGAGAGTTTGATGACAAATTCATAATTTCAATGAAACAGCCATATTTTCCGTTTCAGAAATTTAGGCATCTAGGCAAATTCTAAATGGATTTTTTTTTTTTTTGTTAGATCTGTGAGTTTGAGTAAATTATTCCTAAAAATTCTAAGAGAAAATAAGATCCCTAATGCTGTTGATTTTTAATAAAGCTGAGTAGATTACTATGAGTAGTGTTGTACTCTGAAGAACATACTAGCAGCATTCAAATAGGACAAGTCAGTTCTACAGAACATGCTAAATGGCTTGAATCACACAGGTAGAAACGTAGCATTTGCATTACACTTACATGGAGAGGATTACAAAAGGCAAATTATTTTGCAACAGCAGACATAATAAACAGCTACATTTATCATACATTTTGAAAGTGATGCTGCACAACTCTGTGGTGATACAAAGTGTGAATACAGTGACCACAAAGACTGGGAATTATTAGAGATGTTAAACAATACTTCATACATCTGCAGATACAGATTTTCTGCTGGTGCAAGCCTTTCAATGTATCACCCGATAATCCTTGCTTCCCTGCTTCTTACTTCCACTCTAAAGTGTATAGAAAAATAATGCAGAATTTAGAAAAGAACTAGAAGAATGGCACAAGTTTTGGACACCCTATTTCAGAGCTTTGGAGTGCAGGGCATAACTGGGGCTTGACTTTTATAAAGTGGTTTAAAGAATTTCATTATGAAACATTTACAACTACTTAAAACATTAGAGGAACCTGGAAAATAAAAATCTCAATATACACTTTACAGATGTCCTATGGACATCTGTATTTCAAATGTATGAAACTAACACAAATTAAAAGTAGAAATCAGATTAATTTAGTGTCAAGAAACAGCACACAGTATCAATCACTGAAATAGCCAGTACATGCTAGTGGACTCTTCTGAAATCTAAAGTATACTTGTAACAATTCATACAATACTTTCCACAGCACCTGTGTCAAAAAGTATTTAATAGCATTCATGTTTTCAAAAATTTGAAAAGTATGCTAATTCATATGTCCAAAATTTGTAATCTGTATAAAAAGTAAGTTCATGGGAGCTACTGTCCAGACAGCTTTGTCTTTATACCAATATCGTGGAACAGATTCCGGTGGCATCTATGTCAAGGCATGTGGATGCCAGAGAGGTGATTAGAAACACCAAGAATGTTTTCACAAAGGGAAAATTGTGCCTGAGTAATCTGTTGGCCATGTGTGATGGACTGACCACATGGGTGGCTGAGGGAAGAGTTATGGGTGTCATTTACTTTGACTTCTGTAAGGCCTTTGAAGTGTTCCCACACAACATTCTTGTCTCTAAATGGGAGAGATATGTGTTTGATAGATGGAATATAAAATGGATAAGGTGTTGGACAGATGGCAGTTTCCAAAGACTTGCAGTCAACTGCACCTTGTCCATTAGGAAATTAGTAGCAAGTGGTGTCCCTAAGAGGTCTATACTGGAACCAGTATTAATCAATATCTTTATTAAGAGACATTGGGATTGAGTGGACCCTCAGCAGGTTTGCAGATGATACCAAGCTGAGCAGTACAGTTGATTCACTCGAAGGAAGGATCCAGAGAGACCTTTTCAGCCTAGAGGAGTAGCCCTATATGAACCTTATGACGTTCAATAAGTCCAAGGTCCTGCACCTGTCTTAGTATTAAGACATAATTAGGATGACCTCAGAACTGAGAATTAATACTGATTTTAATTACACTTGAATCTATGTGCAGGGGTTGTTTTAGAAGGTTCGTGACTGGTAGATCTTAATTTTTGAATATTACCCTAAATGATAATGAATAATACTTGAAGATTATTTTCTCATTTTCCTGATTTGGTTATTAATACCTGTAATAGAGCAATTGCTGGAAAAAAGAGTTTAATTTATTGACTTTTTTTTTCCGGACTTTCATGTATATAGAAGAGATTTGCATAGATAATAAATGTTATGTATTTGCATTGCTGGCATGTCTCATTTTTTTCACTGGCAGTCTTAAGTTAAGAAGCTTTCTTCATTAATTTCCTTACAGGTCATTGACCTGTAAGCTCTGTCCTGTAAGCACTCTTATACTCTATAAATTGCCTTACATATTAAAAACATCATCTCCACACAGTAAACTGTCTGTTCATGAATAGCTGAATGACTAAAATGCACGTTGAAAAGTGGATAAAGATTTTGTAAGGCAATTAAGTTTAGCCTTATGCTTACATTACTTTTATATTTGCATTATAAAAGAGTATTGTACAGTCAGAAAAGTGATATGAAGACAGATATGTTATTATTGTGAAACTCAAACAGGCTTCATAACTAACTCCTCTGTTCTGATTATACAGTGCTGAAAAATAATTTGTTTTGAAGCTGTAACATTCAGTATGTCAAAAAGAAACTTTTATAAACGTACTACTGATTTATAAGGGAGGCTAATATAAGTATGAAAACATATTGACCATTTGTACCAGATAACGATATTGCAAGACTGAAAAAATGAATCTGTCATACAACAAGAAAATATATAATCCTCTTTCAAATAAGAACCCAAATTTCTTCTGACAATTGTATTTTGCATGAAATTTTTGTTACTGCTATTTAACATCTGTATTGAAGTATTGTCTGAACAGCACCTCAGTGCACTATAGAGTGTATAAAATAGCAGTCCACCATCTATGATACCGTATTTATTTGAAAAGAAATGTTATAGAGGAGCAAGGAGATGGAAGGCCAATGAGGAATTTGCAGTATAGAAATAGGTTGAACCAAAGCATGAGGTACATAATAATTTGGTGTCATCGCAAGCACAGTAATTTTTTTTTTGAAGTTTAGGAATTCTATAAAAAAATAATCTGATGTAAACCTTTTAAGTTTTGTAAATCAGCCCTAAAGATATGCATGGTTAGGCTCCCAGTAATTTACCTGCACAATCCATCAGCAGTTTTGGCTTCCTAGGAGTGCAGTTCTGTAAGTGTGGCTCTGCATGGTACCCAGAGCTGTGCTCTTGTGCTGAACAAGCAAGACCTCGAAGTGAATTCAATATAACTTTGAATATATTGCTTTGGGGTTTGTGCTAATGTATCTGCATGGTGTTACAGAGTGCATTGGTGACATTTCAGAGATAGATTTGAGGGAGATAACTTGGCTGATGCGGCTGCCAGATACTTTGATTGCCACAGGGCTGAGGATCCCACAGCACCCTAGTATTGTAACACTAAGCAATTTTTCCATATTGTCTAGTCTCGAGCCATGTGGATTGAACCCAGAAACGTGGGTTCTGGGATTTCCAGGCTGCAAACTTTTTAGACAGCCCACATCTTCCACTTTTTTTAATAAGGTTCTTTTTTCTTTCACCAACAAGAAATGGTTTTTTTGGTTAGGTTTTTTTTTTTTTTGTTTCATAACATAGTTTCAAAATATACAGTCTTTGATTAAATGGAATTGTCCCTCTCTGCAGAGTTCTAATTACGCATGAAGAATAGAAAGAAAGATGAAGTGATGAGAAGATTAATGATGAATTCTTGCTACCTCAGAGTCTCTAGCATATACCTTCTTTCAAGCTGTGAGGTAGAAAATGAGAATTCTGGCAATGAAAAAAGGAGACCATAACAAAAAACTGATAGTAATTCCCCATAAGCAACATTTTTCAGCCTTTCCAGGTAGAAAGGCTTATAGAATAAGCTGTCTGCTTATTCAAAGTTTAATTTTCATCACCATTTCCCTTACAGTTGCTGTAAAAGCAAGTTCAAAATTGTATCAGTGAGAAGTCGATAGTCAATTTACTTGTCTAACTCTGGAAAGGTTGTCAGAGAATACTTTCTCCTGAGATTACAATGTTAAGGAGCAGGCAAGTGAGATTATCTTCATTTCAGATGGTAATTACATTTTCATCTCTTAAGAAGCATCCAGTTGCCTCTCCTGACACCATAACTCTGGGAACGTAAAATGAAGTACCTTTCCTGCACTTGTATCTATTAGATTGTATACTGTGATCCCCATGTGTTTGGCAATATGCTGAACCTATAAAGCATTATTACTCTGGTCAGTTAAGAACCACCAATCCTTTTTCCAGTGCCATTTAAAACTTCTAGGAGGTTTGAAAGGTTTGCCCTCACAGAAGCCATACCCTATTGGGCTATAATTGCATGAATACTGTCTTTAATTAAATTCGAAACAAGTTTCCTTGGAGCAAATATGAGACTCACTGGTCTGTAATGCCAAGGGTCATATATGGCTTTTTTATTTTATTTTTAACCTAAGATAGCAACTTCCCAATCTTTGGGAACAGTGTGTGGTTTATTAAGGATATATTGCATATCTTCATTGCTACCTCTGCTATTTCACACTTCGGTTCCTTCAGAATTCTTTCATCAGCACCATCTGGTCCCAGTGATTTACTGCCCTGGAGTTTGAGTTGCTCCATAACATCTTTCTTAGAGGCATCAGCTTCTGTTAAGTCCACTCATTAATTCCTTAGAAAAATTATCTGAGTCAAGAAATTTCTTCATTGCCCTTCACAACTAATATGAGTGTAGAAAGCTACTTTTAATTTTTGCTTTGCTTTGATTCCTTTGTTCATTAGTTGATAGTTCAAAGGATTAGTAATTATTCTGGGTTTTTTGCTGGTTTCTGAAACAGCTTTAGGTTTCTTCCTGCCTCTTGAAGATGTTTTGATGATCTTAGTCAAACTTCTTCCTCCCTTATTTTCTTCTCTAATTATCGTATTATTTTTCCTTTTGTGCACATTTCTTCTGGGCTTAGTGGTAGGACTATGTTTATGTTGACGTGTAGTTATATTATGTTAATAAGCTCTCAAGAAAATGAAGCTTGGGTACATTTTGAAACTCTATAGTATGAAGAATTAGCATATTATTATGAATTTCCTGTGCAGAATGAATAATTCTGTGGTAAGTGGGGTGTGATTTTACACCTACATTTCTTACTAACTGCCTAGGTAAATGAATGTAAAAATTTCCACCTTCAATAAGTCTGTGCATATGTCCTTATGAGCAACTTGGGGCAGGGAGAGGAGCCTAGGGCAAGACCTCTGGATGGGCAATTCTTGATCCCTAAAGAACATCCCTGGTCTTTTTCTTTGTCTCTGATCTCTGCAATTCATATGGAGTGCAAGGGCAGCTTGAGAAATGCACTTGGCATAGCCTGAGCAATAAGGTTTGTCAATCCTAAGAAATCACATACACCTGACTGCGAGTGCGGGTCTCAGAGCTGGGGATCTCCTTGGCAGGAGCTGGGCTGGGTTGGTTTCAGCTCCTGCCTTGGAGCCATGTGCCTGGTACCTTCCCTGCCCGAGCCTGAATTCTGCCAGTGCCCCCATGGGAAGGGGCTGGCAGACCCAGGGGGTCACTGCCCAAACAGGAAGAGCCCCTGTGGCCAAGCCTGAAGAGGCTGCAGGGCCACGCTCATGCTCAGATAGGAGTAGCCACAAGGCAGGAGCCCAGGATAAGGAAGAATATAAAAATTACCTGAGCAGGATCCCCTAAGGCTCAGTGGAGGAGCCTCTCACTGTGAGCATGATATTCCTCCCTGTGAAAGTCTTAGATTATTAATGCCATATCATGTATCATCTGCTTACATACACCCAGTGCATTCTCAGAACGATAGAAACTTTCAAACTCTAGAGGAAAAGTGAATATAAACTGGGAACAGTAGTGGGTTGTTTACAAACAATTTTAATTGAATTATTAACATAGCTTTTCTGTTACAATATGATAATTTACTCTTTTAGACTATTAAAACAATAATGGACAATAAATTCCTTCCTCCATATATCTGGTTTACTTTTGCCATAACAAAATTTTAGATGTAAGATTTTTAAGCCTTAAGGTTTGACCCAAAAATTTCCAGTTGTGTCTGCTTTGCAACAAAGCCTACATAATCCCTTCTCGACCCCTGACTGTTGAGCCTGGCCCCTGGTTCATTTTAGCAAGCTCCATCTTTCTCTGTGTGCCTCAGGTTCCGTCCTTGCTGTCATTCCATCTCCTTGTCCTACCCTTTCGTTTTCGGAATGTGAACAGCACCTCCCTCACCTCCGCCTTCTGGTGGATTTGGGTGACTCAGACTGCAATAGCTGAAGCACAAAAAATGTATGACTTTCTCCAGATGACCTAGCTGCAGCCTGCTAGAGAAACAAAGCCCACTGGAATGAGTCACCATACAAGCAGCAATAGCAAAATGATGATGTCCTAGGATCCCTTTGTAGTTCATTTCATATTCAGACTCATAGTGTTCCCTAAGAAAGCTTTTTCTCTTAACCAATAATTTTTGACTGTAGGGTGGAAATTTTCATAATACCTGAGAAATGTACTGACTATCATGATGCAGATAGACATGTTATAAGGATGCAAATTGCTTTCCTTTGATTGTATCTCTTCATGAAAAGATACTGTCAAGAAAAACATTGATGTTCCTACTGTGCCTTTTTTGACTAGGAAAACATGAGATTGCTAAAAGCTAATCAAATATGGTGTTTTACATAACTATAGCCCAAGTTCAAGCCAGGCATATAGGAAACAATGGAAAGTGCTAGCATACGCTGTGACATATGACCTTTATTTATCAGGACACAAGTTATTTGGCCCATTAACATGCTTATTTATTTAATATGATGCAAAAAACACTTTGCAATTCAAATGGGTAATTATTACGGCCTATTTGGAATTGCTGTCCGTTGTTCGCATTCTATGTAATATCAACACAGTAGCCTGCTATCATGTCTTCTCTATTAAAATAGTTTCTTTATTCTACACAGTGCTGGCAGGTAATGTAAAAATAAACATCAACTTTGAATTCACATATTAAATTTGAAAAAAAATGACAATAGGGTAGTTTTATCCATTTTTATAAGCATAATGTCCAAAATTAGGCTTTGCTGAGTAGCTTTTACGGACTTAAAAATGTTACTCTAATTCTAAGCAGCTATAAAACAGACTCCACCTGGTTGTATTTTGTACAAAGATATGAATAAATACATCTATGCAATTAGTTGGTACTGACACAGCTATTTGCAGACATAACCAACTACATGTATCTTGTTTCTAGCATGTTTTTGTATAATCATATATTGACAGCATTAAAAAAATGGAGGTATGATATAGAACAGTATATGTAAACAAAAAAAATATATACTTAGATAAATATAAACCTTTGTATTCTTCATGCATATGTATATCTTGATGTGACAGTCCAAAGTTCTATGGCACTCTTCAAACATACTGAAAATAGTACTCAATCAAGAGCTTAGCTTCAAAATGTAAACCAGGTAAATTCTGGAAAGACACGTATAAATATGTACACATGCACATACATACACAGATATATATAGATATTGCTGTGGCCTCAGATAAGTTCAGTATTTAATTGTACTGTACAATGGACCATTAAAAAGAAGAATTCTAACATCTAGCTCTGAATTTTAAACTGAATTCATGTTCAAAAATTTGTGAAGTAGTGTTCAAAGAGACTTTGCTTGTTTCCTAAACCTCTGTTTTGTCTCCAATCTTGGTCTAGTAAAAAACATATGTGTATGTACCGAGCGTACACATAATCATTTGTTAGTTCACAGAACAGTCTGTTCACTAGTGTAATACACTGTATTATATTTGAATTTTAAAAACATTATTCTTTGTCCTCATGCAATTCATAGCATTATCTGTAAGTAAAAAGAATCATCGAAAAGTCACAAGTAGCTAATCCCATCTATTTTGCACCCAGTCGAAGCTTGATTTTTCTTTATGACTTTGATTTGTGCATTTTAATTTTAAATGATAAGACGTTAGCATTTCACTCTGTCTGTTGGGACACCACTTCAAACACTGCACATTCTAGGCATTAGAGAATCATCTTCCTATTTATCCTCACTTTTATATGATTTTAGGGGTTATTCCACATAGGCACAAAGAATTTTTAACTTTTCAGTATAGCAGTTGTATCTTTGCTTGAGTATTTAACAAAGTTAAATATATTTAGCTCTAAAATCTATTTCAAATTGATGTGCTGCTTTAATACTGAAATTTGTAGAACTAGCTACAGTGTGAAGCACCATCACATATTTGTTTTGCTGTGAAGATTAATTGTTCCTATACAATGAAATAGGGGAATCTAAAACAAGGAGTAATTTAGGTAAGAAGAAAATTGCAGACACATTAATGGGGAATGCTGAAAGAGATTTTAATGGCATAACTTTTCTTTAACATAGAAAACAAAAACATTTCACATTCCTAGAAGAATTAGCATTTTCTTAAAACCATATACTCTTGACTTATACTGATATTAGCTATTGCAACACTTTTTCAGCTGTACCAAACTTTAATACAAAAAGGTGATCTGAATTTGAATCAGATCCAAGCTTCCTACCCAAATATTGCAAATCCACCAGAATCAGCATCACTAATTCTCTAATACAATAGATATTTTATGAAACCTGACAACATTAGTAGAGATTTTTTACAATTGTAGATTAAGCCTTTTATGGAGAATCACAAATGACAGTCAGGTTCAATAGAACAAAGATTTCATCTAATATTAGTTTCTGGCAAGTCAATTTGCAAGATTATTTTTGCAGATTAAATTAGCTATATCGGGAGGTCACCCTCTTACTTCTAAATCAAGAAAGAGAGACAGTTGCATAATAGCATAATGCTGTAGTTATATTATTAATCAATCTTTCACAATAAGGAAATTAGCTGTTCACCAAGAAGAGGTGAATAAAATAAAAAGGTGTTTTATAACACAATGAATATCTCTTGGAAGAAGCTGGAGAAAGGCCATCTTATCTGAATATCACTACATGTGCAACCTGTCTGTATCTTAGTATTCAATCTCTTGGAAATGCAAGAATTTAGCTAAGAGTCAGAGAAGGAAGATACCATAATATAAACTGGCTTAGGATCTATCCATTCTGGGCTGCATGATGCATTTGTATTCTTCAAAATGTGACTTCTGTCTTTGGGCTACTTAATTAATCAGAAAATAACAGTCTATCAGTAGTTTGTGATTTATACCATCCAGGCAAAGCAATTAATTTGGATTTGAAAATTGCCACTAAGTTTAAACTGAGTCCTAATGTTTTATGTATATTCATACTTATATTTTAGAAGTCAAATTATTTTTTACTTCTAAGAGAAGTCCTGGATACAGTTATTTAGTACGTCCTAAGGTGCACACAGAAGCGGAGACAAAAAATTCTGGGGAAAAAAAAGAAGCAAAAAGACAAGTAATCCAACTTACAGACAAGTTATATCTTGAATTAAACAATCTTTTGTCTATTTTCCAGGAGCTTTTGTCATAGATCAGAAAAATTTGTTTGAATTTCACCTTCCACCTGTCCAAAACCTGATTATCTTGCAGGGACACTTGCTTCCACCAAAACAACATAGGCTGTTATGAAAAAAGCATAAAAAAATCAAAAGACCTAAAGATTTTTGGGCTAATTAAAGAATGTTTCAGTCCTGATGCAAAGAGTAACAGGTCTGTAAAAGGCATGCCTAAGGTCAGCAATCTGTATTTTTTAAATTTACTTATTATTTAGATTTACCAGCAGTATGAAACACCCGTAGAAAAGTATTTAAAATTGTTATCCATTTAATTAATTTAATTCATTTAATTAATTTATCACAGTGTGATAAATTGTCCAAGAATACAACTCCAAAGCAGTGTGTTAGTCAAAGCAAATATAATAACTGCCATGGTTTTTCCTCACAAAAGCATTTGTGTTTCATCTGAAAGTGCAAATGAATATACAATAGGGAAAGGTTTCTTGTTTTATAACAATGTTTAGTCAGTGATGTTATTTCCCCTTCTACTTGCCTACCTCTCTGTAGAGATCATTGTTGGACTCCTTTCCTACATCATGGATGCCCCATCCCCGGCATTGTTCAAGGCCAGGTCGGATGGGGCTTCAGGCAAACTGGTGTAGTGGAAGCTGTCCCTCCCCATGGATGAGGGATTGGAACTCGATGATCTCCAAAGTCCCTTCCAATCCAAACTGTTCTAGGATCTTTGATTCATTTATTCAGAAGACTTTCTCTGATTGAAAGAAACCTCTCCAACACTGTGTTTTCCCCTCTAATGCTATGTAACTGCAGTTCCTGATTGGCAGGTCGTGAGTAATGGATTACTTTATTTTTAAAGTAAATGTGCATAATTGCTGTGTTCTTGTTTCTGATGGCAAAATCAGTGGAGAACGGAGGGCCAGTATAGTAGCAAATGCAGTATCTACAAATTTTGCTAGCTGGAAGTAGTAACAAATAGAAATACAAAGCTCAACTAGTCTTTGAAACGAACCATAAGTGGTCCTTTTTAAGACAATCTTGGGCATTGACTGCTGACCACTGCAGAAGAAAATTAAGCACCAGATTTTTGAAAGAATAGAAAAATAAGGAGGGGAGGAAGAGGAGCAGTAATCAAGACATGGAAGATTTTTTAAAGCAGCATTTAGTCAATTATATCCTTCATCCTTCTAATTTTGTTGCATTTTTCAGATTTCTGTTTAAAAGACAATTTTCCCTTAACTGCTTCAAGCTAATTTTTTTGTTGTACCTTCTATTGGTTATCTGTCTCACATACTTCAGTTCTCATTTCTTTCATTACCTTCTTGTTCATTAAGCTACTCTTCTTATTAATTTAATTATCTGCTTTTTCTTTCCTTTCATTCAGTTTTATCTTCACTTGTCTTTATAGTCTTCTGTCATGTCAGTACCCTTCTGTTTAATTCTTACTCCTTTGCAGCACAGGCAAAGGAAGAAATTGCCTTGAACTCAGTGAGCTTTGGAAGGACCTTTAGCTATAATTAAAGTTTTCTATGATAGGTGAAAGAGTAGCTTTTCCTTGCAGTCTGCCATGAATGGCTAATGCTGATCCCAAGAAAAATTCTTCCTTCATCTATGGTATATAGAAAATTCACTGCATCATTGACTCCAGAAGACTTTGGTGGGTTTGGTGTGTTCCTCTCCACACCTTTATTTTTTAAATTAATTTTTAAATAAATAAAAAGAGGGGTGTGAAACAATGGGGTGTGAAACAGTAATAAGAAGAGTTCCAGCAATCCAAGATCATAAAGAGAATCTGGAACCTGTCCTGTAATACCTCTCACTAACTGCTTACTCCAATATCTCTCACTACCTTGCTGACTTTTCCCTGTCATCCCAAAGACTTACATCCCACAGTTTTATGGAACCAGAGTGAGCTAGAGTGTGAATAACATGGACACTGATGTACTAACACAGTAGACATCAGTGTTGATTTTGGTGGTAGTGAATCTGTTCAGGCCTCGGTACACTTCTTAAAACCTCAGTGTCTAATCTCCAGTCTTTGCCATGAAAGTGAGAAAAATTTTATTACAAAAGATGAATCAAGAAACCATACCATCCACTCACTCCCCTTAATAAGTCATGAATGTGTAGAGCAGAAAAGAACCCATATTCTCAGGGAAGCCTTACCTAGAATATAGAATCATAGAGTGGACCTTAAAGATTATCTAGTCCCAAACATACACCATTCACACACCTATGTGCAGGGACACCTCTCATTAGACCAAGTAGCTCAAGGTGTTATCCAACCTGGCTTTGAACACTGTCAGGGGTGGGGTATCTACGACCTCCTTGGGCAACCTGTTCCGGTGTCTAACAACCCTCGTAATAAAAAATTTCTTCTTATATCTCACTTAAATTTCCCCTCTTTCAATTTATACCCATTATTCCTTGTCTTGTCACTGCAGTTCCTGATGTAGAGTCCCTCTATGGCTTCCCAGTAGGTCCACATCTGATATTGGACACCAGAGCTGGGTGCAGTAATTCGGGTGGGGTCTCACAGGAGCAGAGCACAGGGGGAGAATCACCTCCTTTGACCTGCTGGCCATGCTCCTTTTGATGCAGACGGGGTTGGCTTTCCGGGCTGCGAGTGCACATTGCTGGCTCATGTTGAGTTTCTCATCAACCAACATACCCTGATTTTTTCTCTGAGGGGCTGCTCCAAATCACTCCTTCACCCAGACTGTATTTGTGCCTAGGACTGCCACGACCTAGGTGTAGGACCTTGCACTTTGCTTTGTTGACCTTCATGACATTTACACAGGTTCACTTCTCAAGTCTGTCTAGATCCCTCTGGATGACATTATCCCCTCCCTCCAGTGTGTTGACTGCCCCACAGAGCTTAGTGTCAGCAGCAAATTTGCTGAGGGTGCACTTGACCCCACCATCTGCATCAACAAAGATGGCTGGGTAATTTTCTGTCAAAGAAGTAGATGATGATTTTACACATATGCACACACACAAATATATGCCTAGATATTGAACAGTTTGACTGATCTCAAGCTGTCCAGCTCAGAAGTAACTCCTAACATTGTAACTGCATTGTCTTGACTATCTGGATTTTAAGTGGAACTAAGTCAGAGTGCCATAAAAAAATACTAACAACAAAAATATATCTGCCAGTAGACAGACTGGATGCTAATTAAATCTTTTCTCCCCTACCCTAGTCATGAATCTTAACTTATTCTTGGATAAATATCAAAGCTAATCATCATTTTTCTTCTTCAACATGCTCTTCAAAGCAGTACCAAAAGTGGACCAAGGATGAATAGAATTTGTCTTTTGATTTAGTAATAAGGTATCTATATTCACAGAGACCTTTCCCTCTGGCAGATAAAAATATGATGAATAACTATTTTATTTCAGGTTCAGTGTATTCTTTACTTATTTGTCCCTATTGCTGAAAATGATTCTATATATTCCTGAATGTAAAACTGTATGTCTGCAGTCCCACTAAGTTAATGGGCTAATCCATATGCTTTTGGTTAAAGAATAGTATTTGCATAAGAGCTAGAAGCCTGAATTTGTATGAAATTGTCACTTGGGCTGCCAGCCATATGAGTAGATTACTCATTTGACAATAATGATTTATAGAATTCATCTAAATTCCTTTGAGCTCTGTTTTCATAATTAGTTTCATAGGACAAAAGAAATAAACTGGCAAGTAGAAAATATTTTTCCCTCTTTTTCCCCCAAACTTAAGTCAACCTCCTGAATTATGAAATTTTATCCATGGATTTTCAGTCAAATATCTGGAATGAGTGAATAATCTTTTTCAGTTCCCTTTCTCCTGATTTCCTTCACTACTTCACTCTCCACTGAAAACTACAGAAACTTGTGCCGTGAAGTGCAGCCGGGAACAAGGCAGCCTAAGTAAGATGGCCACTGTATTTTCCTCCTGATAATATAGCAGAGAAGGAAAGTGAATTGCAGTTAATAATGTGCCTTGTATGAGTACTTGTTCCACCCTTACTGCTTTGGTACCATTTACCTTACTTGATTTTAATGCTGATACAGCTTATTTATGAGTTAAAATCATATCCAGAACAGAGTCATGTTTTTGTTCAGCAGTAAAAGATACAAAATGTCAAATTTCTTCTAAGTCAGGCTTGTATTTGGAGATACATAAGAAGCTAAAACTCAAATGGGACACTAAATTGCAGAGATTAACTTCATCAGCTGATACATGCAATGTGCAGGATTTTAAGAGATATAACTATAGAGCGGTGCCTAAAAAATCTGATGCTACCCCATAGAATATCAATATATGCACTTCTTTCAATAATAGATTACTTCATGTTACAATCACATCATTGATATTGTCCTTCCTAGGGCACTTTAGAGTTTTATCCAGTTAATGAGAGCCACACTTTATACTTAAATTTCTTATTGCCCCAACCCCACTCCCATATCCTGCTTGTTTCCCTGACTCTCCCCACAGCTCCAGCATCATTATTAAGCTTTTCTGTGCCAAAAAACTGGCATAAATAGTGGTCTGACCACCTACAAATTCAATTATTCACTGAAACAGCCTGCAGACAGAGAAGTGTTTATATCACAACTTTGCAAAAAGAGAAATTGATGAAGAAACATGAAGTGTCTTGTCCAGTACCATAGAGCTGTCAAAGTTAGTGCCAAGGTTGGATTCACTCATGATTCATACCTTGTCCTTGAAACACAAGAAGATATCACTCAAGGTCCATGAAAGCCCCTGACTGCAAAAAAAAACTCCAGAAAAACAGCATGTTTCTGCAATGTCTCATAATATTCTAAAATTTTAGGGTACAGAGAAACACAGGTGAGCATGGACTGTAATGTAGGTATGAAAGCCATGGTTAAGGCATAGACAGGAACAGCTGCTTGGGTTAAAATCTTGCATTTGAAAATGGAGGAGCACAAGGCAGAAGCATATATTGGGCTCCACAGGAAACTGCAAATTAAAAAAAAATTCAATGCAAAAGATAAAGAAATCCAAGAAAATTCACATAAAAGTATTTGGCATTTATATTTGGAAGGTTGCATGGGTTTAAAGTAGAATTTATCCTAGACTTCAAAAAGGACATAGCATGTGATCTAATACTGTGTCTTCCTGTCTTATCATTCATAATTCAGCTGACTATTTCTATTTCTCACTTCCACTTAAATCAGTTTTTTGGTCAATTCTCCTCCGGGTCCTCTCTCCCAGTCTTCTTTTTAAATCACATAGGTTTTTCAGATGCATCTAGCTGCTTCACATTTTAAATCTCTTCAAGTTTTAAGTCTCTTCAATTTTAATTAACTCACCATTTCCATTGTTCCCTTAGAGCTGCATCAGTTTTTTGAATTGCTTTATTTTCACTGTCTGCTTCAATTACTGGACTTAAATCATATCAGTTTTATATTACTTTTCAATCACTCTCATCTCAGACATCTATTTTTACATTTTGCTTTAAATCACACTAACTTTCATACTGATGTAAATTATATATTCTATTACTTGTTCTTGGTATATTGACTTTAAAAGGATTTCAAATTTTTATAAATCTCTCTATATTTGTTATGTCTATAGTACCTTTTTGTGTCATGCTGACTTAAAAATTAAATTAAAAATTGTTTTCCATATGGAAATATTGTAACTGGCAACATAGAATTCTTAAAATAGAATGCTTTTCCTTAACAAAGACCTACAACAAATCTTCTGAAATTAATGGGAGTCTTTCCAAGCAGCATTTAGGAAAAATGCAAAGACAGCATTTTAAAAGAAATATACTCCCACATTATTAAACTCAGATCCATTTTCACAGGAAAGATCAAATATGAGATAAATTTAGGATAGAATTAAATTTTTAAATAGACATAAATTATAAATGGATGCTATTTTAGTAACACCTGTTTCTAAATGACAAGATAAGTAATGTAAGCAAATATAGCTTACCAAGTTTGTCCAAAAGAAGGCAAGACCACTTTTGGCTTTGACTTAATCAAAAGGCAGAAAAGAGTTGACTCACTCTTCTACAGTTACTTCTGCAGAAAAGAAATAGATCTGCCTTTTCTTCTGATCCTGAAGACAAAGAATATAGGGTCAATATTCTGCCAATCTTAATCCGTCTGGATTTTCAACCATGTACCTATCTGCTATGTAGTTGCATTTTTCAAGGTAAACATGGGGATTTTAGAATCTTATTACTCAGCTACACAGAAGAATAGATTGACATGCAGACAACACTATTTCAGTTTGGGGGACTTTCTGCTATTATCCTGTACTAGGCATCAAGTTGTGTGTCCTGCTAAATACAGGTACCTGAGCTAGTTACCCTCAGAGTGAATGGAGAGAAAATGATATGTCATGGTGTGCCTCATCTCATCAGCTGAATGACACCCTACAAATGTCTATCCTTGCTGAACAAAAGGTAATGACTGACTAAATCCTAAGGCAATTAGCTGAGGCACAAAATTCAGCACTGAAGGTATCTTCAGCTAAGCAAGATGCAGCCCAGCCATTGTGCATAGAACATGGCACAATGCACAGGACATCCCGCAGGATGAGTATTTCCATTGTGATCTGGTGTAGAATGGCGTGGCAATGTCGCTGATGGTTTGTACTGATCACAGATTTTAAGTGACATCTATTTGATCCATTAATATGTGAGAATGATCAATGTCCATACACAAAAAGATTCAGATAAATCCTAATCTCTATTAAATGGAAAATGGCTGAATAGCAAAATCAAAAAAATAAGCAAACAAAAGCAATGGTTTTCAAATTAATCTGTTGATCATAAGTGAGAACAGCCCAGACTTCCAAGGATGGGATTTTTCAAAATTTGCATAGTAATTACGTGATCAACAAGAGTATATAGGTACTTTGTAGTACTGTGGTGGCTTAGCGAAATAAAATGTATAGACATTTTGCACAAATATGTACGCAATGTGTCAACATAGAGGGACAAATGAATATTTGTGTGGTTGGTCCTAGGAAGTATCCAAATCATGGTTCTTTCAAGTTGGAGAACAATAAAGAAGGTAAGGACAGAGGATGGGGAATAAGTAGCACTTATTACCAAGTCCATGAGGATGACTGGGAAAAGCAAAACAAACAAACAAAATAAGTAGCATCAGGAGCAAATAAAAGTTCCTTTTGGGGTGGAGGATTGAATAGTATAAGTGCATCTGGAATAAGTGAGGAAGATGGAGAAAGATGACAATTCCAGTTCATTGTCTGACTTCTTATGTCAAAGACCTATCAAGCCTGCTCACCTTGGTTACAGGAACTTAGCACCACCAAGGACCAAAGCTATTGTTGTTAACAGTACAGAAACAACTCCATAGACCTGGTTTTTTTGGTTTTTTTTTTTTTTTTGGTCTTAGCATCACTCCCAACACAATTTCTAATTCTCTGAATGATACAAGTATTCATTGCAATACTTACAAATTTAGCATATAAATTATTATTACTTTGAAATAGATATATCCAGAGATTCATTCAAAATAACAAAAACAAAACCCAAAGCTAAAATATGTGAATTACAACAGCTGTAGTTATCTGTGCTCAGAACTTCCTTAGTGTCTTGAAAGGAAACATGGTATGTTTTAAAATTATCTGGTTAAAACTGGAGGCTTAAAATAATTATAACAATGACCACTGAATGACAAATTGTTGTTGCCTACTGCAGAAAATCAAATGTGTAAGAAATCTACTTATAATACAATATATTCCTAACCATGACAATGTTTCCAATCAACAGTATAAAAATTTTAATAGTAGCATTCTTTCAGGGACTAGTAAGAATTTTTCAGTGACATAGAAATTTTGTCTAATTAGTAAGTTTTCTTATGGAGAAAAAGGCTTTTTTAACAGGCCTATCTCCTTGGGTTAGAAACAATGGAGTTTTTGTTGCCTAAAGTAAATGAGACGGAAGATACAGAAAGAACAAGATTTTCAGGACAGATTCTTTGTCCTTTTAGTACAATGATATTTCCTCCTTCTCTTTGTTGCTCTTCTATCCTTGCAGCTCTTCCCTAGGAAGAGGAAAAAGTGATCAAAGGGTTTGAAACTTCTTACTTCTCCTTCAGTCTTGGATCCGAGCTGAAAGTCCTGCTGTAAACAATTTCTTTCTGTCCCTGACTCTAAGAAATAAGATGGAAAACTTGGTGGGGAAGAGAAGTGAAACCACCCCTAGCCAACTGATGAAAATGTGATTGATGTAGGACTTACGTATAAAAATGGAATCTGTGAAATAGCTGAGAAACTGTGAGAACTGGACAGCTTAACTGATGAAATGAAAAGGAATTACAATCTGAAGGGATATAATTATTTTGAGGAACAGGTCTAATTTCAGAAGATCAGCAAGAACAAATCCTTCAAGGCTGTCAGGGTGCTAAGCAAGGACCAAAGTCATCTTTTTGACACATGCAAGGCAAATTGTATTGTTACATAAATCACTTCAGGAATAACCAGGAATTCCAGAAGCAGAAGACAGAAAAAAAGAAATCCCCGAAAAACTCCTCAGCTATATGTTCATCTCCTTTCGGTAACCTAATATTAAAAACTGAGTAAATGGCAACATCTCTCAGAGCTGATTCTGACCTCAGTGTGGGGTTGACCATACTCAGACAAACAGGTTCAGTCTGGACAGATAAGCATTGAGTCCTGTAGCTTCTTGCCGATTGGGGAATTACTATATTTTAATTTCCTGTTTCATTAGACTACAGACTTTCACAAAAGTTGTAGGAACTTTAAAAAAGACTCAGTTGCCTCAGCATAAACCTGTAGTTCCATTTTAGACACTCGAAGTCTGCCAGATATGAAAAAAAATGTAAATCAGTGTGTACCCTTCCGCAGAGGTTGCTGGAGACTTGGTGATGTGATATGTGTATTTAAGGACCTTGAAAATACAGGCACAGGACAATAAGGGAGGCCCCAGAACTGTAAACTACCTCCCGGTGATCAACCATTTCTTATCATTGGAATACTTTGGTAACACAACAAAGAACATGTACCCGACACAAGAGAAACACGTTATATAGACAACAAATTCACATCTATGTAGACTTGCAGACCACTGAAGTATGAGTACGGTGTAAAGTGTATTAGCAAATATAAAAAGCAACTCCTGGAGGTAAGAAGGAAATCACCAAGACTACCATCATAGTCTCAAAAAAACCTGAGGATTCCTACTATAATAAATATAATATATTATAATAATATATATATATATATTTCCCCTTCTTCCTTGTGCACTGAAATTGAATGTACAGAGTGGCATAGAATAGATGAGCAATACACCAAAAAAAGTTAGTATTTATTCTTTAAAGGCACATATTTTGAATTATAATTGTTAGTATTGTACCTGGAGTAGAAATAATTCTTTGGTTAGATTTTTAAATCTAACACTGCAAATATGTTCTTGATTTTGAGTCTAAAGTACATTCAATTTGTTCCTAACATGCTTTTGAATGGGAAGGTCTTGTAGGGATTGGATAAAGGAGAGCTATTATACTCTACGAGTGACCGGAAAAAAAAAAAAAGAAAGAACTGCTTTGGCTGAATGAGGACTGTCTGGAAGGACATCTTAACTAATCAAATTATTTTGAATGTAGAGTTGGGATAAAACATCATTTTGTGAGTTGATGAGTCAACACCTTTTGACCCAACAAAAGCAAGGATTCTTCATATCTAATCCTGAGTGCAAGACCTGCTAAAGAGGTTTAAATTTTTTATGCACAAAGACAGGAAATAGATAGCTCTGAATAAAATGCAAACAGGATTTGTTTTATATTCACTGTAAGGTTAGTCATTTTTTAATGCCTGTGGCTATTTTATCTGGAATAAGAAACTTAATTATAAATTTGATTGTACCATGTTCTTCTATTGCACTTACTCTTAAGATGTGTGGCAGAATTGTCAGCACATATACCACTGCTCAGATGGATTTGGGTCTTTGTGCAGAATAGATTTCAATTTTGTAACTATAAATATTTCTCTACAGTGATTTAATCTCCAATTTCACAAATGCTTCCATGAGTTTTAGCTGAAACTGTTCATTATTTTACATTATTTTAATTCCATAATCTGTCTAAAAGCAGCTTTGCTAATTAGACTGAGGTAGCTATAGAAAAAGAGACTATTTTTATTATTGTGATTACAGAGTCTTCTTTAGGAATGACAAAATCATAGAATCATGGAAGTTGGAAGAGACCTTCAAGATCATTTAGTCCAATGGTCAACCCAGCACCACCACAATCACCACTAAACCATGTCCCCAAGTGCCATGTCCAGACCCCTCTTGAGCACTCTATCAACTCCCTGGGCAAATTATTCTAATGTCTAACCACACTATTAGTGAAAAAAAAATGGGGGGAAAAAAATCTAGTATCTAATCTAAACCTCTCCTGGGACAAGTTAAGGCCATTTCCTTTCATCTTTTTACTCAAGACTAGGCAGAAGTTTTTTCAGATATATCTTGAGTTAAAAGACCGGTATCTGCTAGGAAGGGCAGGAACCTCCCTTGGAAAACCCCTCCTTCCAAATTATTATAATTTTTAAATTAAAAGGCTCTCAGGCGAAGATATGGGTGTAGGAACAACAGTCCTTCACTAGTATGTATAACAAGGTAAACAAAACAGTAACAACAATCGCATTAATAACAAACAGAATCAGGGACCCTGTGACAGAGAAGGGAGAGGATGGAGGGGAGGCTTTGTTTCACAACCCCCCTGTGGGCAGTCAGTCCCAGGTGCCCCGGCAGGGCTCTGAGGAACACGAGCTGGAACGGCAGCAGTGAGCCAGAATCCGGGGGCAGGGGATGGACGAGATGTGTCAGCAGCTCCGCGGCGGTGGCTGCACTGCAGGACTACCTGGCAGGGCAGGGGGTGCGGTGAGACACACAGAAGAAAAAGAAAGCTCTGTCCGGGTCATGGCAAACTCCTTTCCCCAAGCCACCACAGCTCCGAGTGTGTCCTCCTCTGCGGCCGAAGAGCGAGATGATGATTTTGCAGCTGCTTTCTATTCCCCCCCACCATCTCCCTCTACCTGCCCCCTCCTCCCTTCCCTCTGGGCTTGGCCAAACTCTTTGTCTTGTCAAGCACCCATAAGTGACAGCAATCAGGTTGCCCAGCAACTCATGGGAAAATTCTATAGGTGAGAAAGAACAAAAGGAAGGACACCTAAACCCCCAAAAAGATAGTTCAGAAAGATCAATGAGGACCCCTCTGAGCCTCCTTTTCTCTGGACTAAACAATAATCTTTCTTCAGAATTTAAGGAATGAAAATCTTTAAGAGCAAGAGGAGTATATAGACATTTGACATCAGCACCTTATCACAAAAAGGGCAATTTCAAAACACCTGAATTCTGACAGCAAAAAAGAGATGACAAAATGCAATGTAAAGTTTTACTGCTTTGTTAGGAACATGGCTGAAATGGCCTATAGATTGATCCTGGTTTAAACTTCTGCGAATAACTTAGAAATTGTTCAGTCATCAGTTATAATGTTGAGGAAAGCTAAATCTGTACATTTCCCTTTACAATTTAGAGAGAGGCTTTAGCTCATTATTTTTAATCACACCTCTACTTTGGTTACAGTTTAAAATCTGTCATCCAGAAATCCCTGAAGCTTACAGTGTTTCTTAGTCTGCTGAAAATACTTTTGCCTTTGGCTGCCCTCAGGGTTGAGGCTAGAAGAGCACAGGGAAGTATGCCAAGATCTTGGACGGATGCACAAAGAACTCTACTGGGTCTATGGTACTTAAAAACATTTTCCTTGAAGGAGAGCAAATAATCATCAGGGTGTTTGAATACTGGGAAAAAAAGCCCCCAACAAATTCAGTGAGAAAAAATAATAAAATTGGAATTACTTGTATTGCTTTAAAGCACTTGTGTTCTACATCTGGGCAAAAATGTTCAGCTCTTTTGTTAAAAACATAACACCTCTGACAATACAATCTATGAATGAACTGTTAATAATTACTTTGCTCAAAACAAAAAAAAAATCCTCCCCCTGGTTTTACTAGGTTCTAGATATTATAGTAAATTTGTTTTCATTAGTACCATCAATAACTTTTACATTTCCTTATGGAGCAATTTTACTACTTTATTTTCTTCTCATCTCTTCATCTTTAATCTTGGTTGCAACTAAAAAGGGCAGAATCCAAAAGGTAAGTGAAACAACACTATTTTCGTCAGCTCTATGGCATGCAAGTTGATCTACGTACAGTTGTGCACTGTCACTGTTAATGAACATTACTGTATATATTCAGCAATTGGAAGGGTGTTAGAGCAGCAGCTGAGATTGTGTTCATTTTGTGGTACCTACAGTTCTTCTTTCTATCTGACACAGCTCAGATAAGAATGTGAAACTCTAATAAAGGATAAAAAAAGGCTGGTACTAAAATGGTAGCTTATCTACGAAGACAAAAAAACAAACCCAATGTTAAATTATATTAAAGCACTTTCTGAAGCATTGATTTTTCAAAAAAAATCTACTGAAGTAAACATTGTTATGGAAAAAAATATAGGGAGTATTTTTATTAGGAAATAATATTTTTTTTAAAAGTATCCTTAGAGTGTTGAATATCAAAAAATAAACACATACAGCTTGTCTCTCCTAAAGACAGTCTGGTTTTCCAGGTACTTGGACCTTCCTTAGGGCACTCTATTACTCTGAGGTCTGAGAACTAAATTAAGCTTCGATGTTCAGAGTTACTGAGGCTCCCTGCATCCCCTTGAGTGAATGTGGTCGTTGTTCTTTAAATCAATTAACTAAAAAATATTAGTTGCATCCCTAAACTTGAATGTTTACTGCACCTCCCAAGAAGACCAAGATTCTCAAGAAGACCAAGATTCCCAAGAAGTGTTCTGATTCCTTGAGATGTTGGATTTTACTGGAATCATCATAGTCGCTGTAAAGGTGACAGTCTCCACACGGACAGGAAAAAACTAGGCTTGGCACAAGCACCAGTAAAGAAAATATAGCAGCAGGCCAGAGTAAGAGAAGAACCAAAATAGACAAAGCAAGCTGAGAACATAAACATGACCTAGCATGTCATTCTAAAAATGTCAGACACTCAGGACTGTTGACTATTTACCAGTCTGTCAATTTAATAAATTTGATGACTTTGAAGAGCAACAGTACAAATCTCAAGGATTTAGAGCAAAGTGAGCAGTGTAGACGTGTTATGCTAATCCTCTGCAGAGAAATTAAGTTTTTCTATTCAGGAAAAAAAAATGGATGTGATGAGCATGTCAGACTAACAGGGAATTTCTGCTTTATATTTGTTTCAGATTAAACAGTCATGTATATTTGAGCTTCTGGACAAGTATGTTACACAAGACATGAAGATTTTTGTGTCTTTGTTATGCCTCAGCTGGGTTTGTGGATGAGTAAAAGTGAACACCGTAGGGAACACACATTGATATATATTGCTGGAACTTATACGCAGTAAAATAAATTAGTGTGTATTCTGATATTGCATAGAAAACTTACTTTGTAAATTTCAAGAATGAACAAAAAACATTTCTTATAGGAAATGAGAATTTTAGAAAAAAATTCTGCACTTTGTGTTTATCATATAATGGCAATGTTTATTTTAATGTAGGTAGAGTGTGATGCATATATATTTAAATCTCATGGTTTTTTGAGCCACATGTGATAAACTCAGTGAATCATTGTATTTGCAGCCTTGAGAAGAATTAATTATAATCTCATACCCACAACAAGCTTTAAACACTTTAATTTGCATAGAAAATGCAAAAGCATTTTCCAGATCTTGACTGTCTCTGAAATACAAATAATTGCATTTTCAGTGGGAAGAAGTTGGTGTTTTGCTTATCTATAACATGGGTGAGTAGCAACTTCCTCCATCCCTAGTGATTACACAATTGAACTTTATGATCTTTCTTTTTCAGTCTTTCTTCTCTGTCTGTCCTCTTAAGGTAACAGAAATACTACCCCTATTAATTACTTAGTAACTTAAAATATTGTAGAATACACTGCTAAGAGTCACATGAGTCAGCTGTGATAAGGTAAAAAATGCCAGCAACTTCAATACCCTGTGCCCGTGTTTTATGGCATATTTTCTAGATGAAAATATCTGCATAAACCAGAACACCCATAATTCAGTGATATACCAATATTTTTTTTACAGTTTAGCAACAAAAGTAGTTAAATGGTTGCGTGTTTAAAATTTTTCTAGATACAATTAGGTTATAATTTCTTCCTGCTTCCCTTGATCAAATTCAGATAAATAATCAGGACTCAATGTTTTTCTTCATGTTGTTTTCAGAACATGAAGCCATTGAAGACATTCTCAGCCAAAAGGAATATAAAAATAAGGGTGTAAAAGTGTACAGTCATGAATATATCATACCAGAAAGAGTTAGCTATTTTAGGATATCATAGATGTTCTTCAATTTAAAAATGCATTACTGTATCACCATATTTATTTATATAATGATTCATACAATTTTCTCTAATTGTAAATGCACCGTGAAAAAAGATTCCTGATTGGATTTTTCATATATTTCTGTAGAGCTCGGCAATAATGATAGCTCTAGCTCTAGGATGAACAGAAATTTGCAAATTCATTTTTTTCTTTGTTTACTCTTCTGATTGTTATCCATATACAAATATAAAAGAACACTGAATCAGCAGTAGTTAAATTTTTTTCAGTACATAGGATAGTTAAGCATATTATGCAGTTGGACTAGAAATGCTGGTAATTAGAGTTATTGAATCTGGCTGGAAACAATTGTATTCGTTTCCATTGGTTTTATCCCAGTGCTCAAAAACATTATCAAACATAAAGATAAATGCATTAAATCCCACTAATATAAGGTCTTGTTAAGGCCGTAAATCAAACCTAGTCAATGAATGAGAGAATGTAAAATAACCTATATTTTTATGGTATCTCTTTGTTTTTCTCTAAGCTCATGACAAGAGGATGTAGGCCTAGATTCAACCTTGGTGTAACTCTAGTGAAGTTAGCTGAGATACACCAAACGTGGTTTTGCCCCAGAGGATTTTAGATTCATTTATTTTAAATGAAGTCTATACATATTTTAAAATGAGCATTGCCCTTCAGAATTCCAAAGTAGTGAGTGTAAAAAGAAAGACATCCTGAAATATAAAAGAAAATGTGTGTGATATTAAGTATTTTAGGACAGAAAATCAAACAATTTAACCACATTTCCAGCCTCATTCATCTGACTCATTTTGCTTATGCAACGCCTGAGGATTAAACTCTGGTAAAGATAGGAAAGGGCAAATCATATGCCCCTTGTGCTTCTGATTGACTTGGAACCTTCCTAAAAGGGACCACATCATCCACTTGTTGGGCATGCTGTCATACTCAGAAAAACAGAAAGAAGGAGGTGATGTCTTTAGATATGGTATGCCATCCCCCAAGACGAAAGGGTGAGTAGAGCTTTTAGTTCACTTTTTTTTAATACATTTACAGTATACTGCTGTCTGAAGAGGGTTATAGGCTGCACAGAGATGTGCGTGTTCAATCCCTCCCCTAAATCTTCCTTCCCAGTGTGTAGAAAGGTGGGAGAAAATGCAGAGGTCATGGAAAGCCACCTTACTCTGCTGTCAGAGATGGAATTTAATTTTTAAAGGGATGTAGGATGAGTTGCTGTGTTTGCATTGCTACATGAATTTCAGATCTAGCAATGAGCTAAGTGTTCAAAGTGTTCAAAGTCTCCTCTTCTACTGACTCTGTTGTTTTTTAGCCTGGTGTATGCCCTAGCGTCCCCCCTCTTGGCTTCCAGCTGCTGCTTCAAAAGGCTGCTAGTCTCCTGAAAGTCCTGAATTGTATCTGTAAGCTTCATATTAACATATGAGACATTATAGGGCAAAAGAATGGCTGCAGCTGGCTGTGTATGAGCTATTGTACCTCCTTCTATGAAACACAAGGTCAATATCACTACCATTTGCTAAAGTCTGAGTGGGATGGAGAGGAAAGCATGAAATATATTTCCTTTCTGCTGTCAGTTGAAAGAACTGAATGTACTTGCCTGTGAGGCTACAGTAGAAACCATATCTCCATATCAACCATAGTTATAGGACTCTTTCCCTGAGGCAAACAGTGAATAAGAATTCTTGCTATGTGTGAGAGGTTAATAAGGGAATACATTTCCTCTGAAAAATAAGGAGCTTTTTGTCGGTTTTTGTTAGTAAGTTTTTGTGCTTATGCAAGTTGTTCCCTTGTGGCATGTTCAGCAGGATTAAGCTTTCCTTAAGTAAAAGCAGTGTTTTAGGAATCATGGTAGGCAGATTTACAAATATGTACATTATATCTAAACAGGGATAAGAAGATGTCTGTTGGGCTGTAGCCAGCCTCCCTTACCAGTGAGCACATAGACTACTCAGCATGAAATTACAGCCAGCTAGGATGTGTGAACATGCTGCTTCTGTTTTACACAAGACACTCTGTGATGTTCTTCAATATGCTCTGCCTGGAAGAATCACTATGAAGGAGTCAAATCACTTACATATGCTAATGACTTAATCAGGTTGAATTTAGTAATATATTTGAAAACCTATCATTTATAAATGCTACATATTTTGTTGCCATGTCTCTACTTGCATTAATCAATTCATTATCAGTAGTTACAGCAACTACAAGGAATCTACAAGTCAGTACTGAGACATCAGACTCTGGATATACAAATGCTAGAAATTCACTATTAATTCACTAGGGATTTTTTTTTCATGTTACCTCTGCTACAGGCTGAAAAGTGGGAACCAAAAGAGCCAATGTCACAAAGGAGAGGAATTTGAGTCTGGCAGTAGAACACAATAAAGAGAAAAAAGGTTCTAGTTAATATATGTGTCATAAATATTTCTCTTCCTTCTGCTTAGATACTAAGCTGACATGTTGGGTTAGGCATTCAGGTAAGATTTGGTTTCAGACCAGAAAAACTCTCATACAGGTATTTAGATTAGTCTGTTGCAAAGGTTCAACTATGTCTCTCCCATAGAACTGGCTGGATTTTGATCCATAGATACTCTTCAGAATGAAAGATGTAATTTTCTTTCCTTAGATTCCTATCAGTTTCTTCTGACTTCTATAATTAGTTTAAAAAAAGATCACAGTGACACAGGGATTATTACACATTTTGGGATGAGATTTTGCAGATTATGTTTAGGCTGGCATGCCTCTAGAGCAGCAGGTATAGACATGAATGACTGGGAGACTACCAGCTATGCTGAATGCTTGCATAAAAATACTTTTTCCTCCCATATTCTCAATTTGTTATTAGGAAGATTGATACTGGCTTCTTGTGTTAAGTATTACAGATATATTAGGAGCCAGAAACTCTTAGTGAATGACTTCCTTTCAACACAAACAGGTGTGTAAACTAATTTCATCTGACCTGCAGCCAGAGAATGCTTATATTATCAGCCTCTCACTATACCTTTTCTCTTTAACTTCAGTTTTCATTTTGATTCCAGCAGTGGTAAAGACAGAGTAATCTGTAATCTGCTACAAAAATCTAAACTGTATTATTCTTAGCTTGAGGAACACTATACTGTTCATCATTTATTAAAAGTAACAGTGCTATTACAGAACTAAAGCAGATGTTAATACCAATGGAACATAATTAATTGGCTCATCTATTTTGATATTTAGAGTTAAACCTCAACAGAAATAATAATTGAGAGATGAAGAGCTGAGATCTGAACCCATATTTAGATAGATGATCAGATATGAGCTCTTGTTGGGAGTTAGAATTTTATTGGGGGAGGAGATTACTTGGGTTTTGTTTGTTTGCTAAGTATTGCTGTAAATTGCTGATTTTTATTTTCTAATAAAATAAGGATAAAATGCAAAAATAAGGATAAAATGCAAAAAGACATTGTGCTTTAAGTTTTCTTAACTGAAAAATGCCTACTGTCAGACCCCTTGCTCTTTAACTAAGGGCAGTAGACAGTCCTGTAGATGTTCTTTATAAGCAGCACACTCAATTACTTCTTGTGCTATATTCTGACCTTTTTATTGGTGCCCTGTATGTCCTTTCACTACATCTGGGATATGCTAATCAGACTCCCGACACAGATTGAAATTTATTGATCACATTATCCCTGAAATGTTTTTGGGTTTGTTTTTTTTTTTTTTCCTCTGGCTCAGCTCCCTGTTCCTTCTGCTGATTAAAAAATGTGATTCCACACCAAACAGTGCATGTCTTTAGTTGGCATAAGCTTATGAATTCATGCCCTGAGTCAAACAGTTGTTGGAAGAAGTCCTGCTTCTCTGCTGTGACTCCCTTGGTGCAACATATACTGATTATGCTTTGTTGAAGTCTCTGAAGATCATGAAAGTTTCAGAACACCCACCTTCTGTTTTGATCAGTGGGAGGAGCTGACAAATGCTGGAAGGATTGAGAAATTTGTTTTCTGATTGTCTAGATCCACCTAGTGAGCATCATTTACATACATACATACACATATATATATGTATATACATATATATACATACATATATATATATATATATACATACATATGTATACACTTTTTTTTGAGGAATCTCTGAAAAGAAAGGAGAATAATACTGTTTTGCCAGGCAAAATTGTTATGGGCAACTCTTCTGAATTACAAGATGAAGAATTCAGAAAGGTGAAATATGACTTAGAAACATCTTAACTTCTTTTTCCACTCCTGAGGTCTTTCAGCAGGTGACAGACATTCTGGTCCTAATGCTAGAGAATGTTCTATTGGCTTGGTGATAGCCATTTGCCTTATACCCCTACATTTGCAGGTTCCTTGAAATGCTCCTTGTATGCACTGCATGAGACACCAAAGCATGCACAGTTTTTTATAGTTAGTCAATTTTGGAGATAAGTTTTGTCACACATTGTAGCTAGGGAAAAAGTACCAGCTTTCTAACTAAATACTCCCTTATTTCATAAAATGAGCATTCAGTTTCTACACAAATCTGAGCCCAATTCAAAAACAATACCCAAGTGGTCTTTGCTCTAAGTGTTAAAGTTACACAAAAATTATTTATCCAGTGGATTTCCATAATTTCAAAAGAAAATTTGACAGATACTTAATTAAGTATAAGAAGAGAAATAAATCTTAACTTGGCATTGGAAATAGAATTGTGAACCTATTTTTGTACTGAACCTATTTAAATATGTAGAAATATTTTTGGCTTTATATTATGTTCCTTTCCTTTTCATATTGTGAAAGAAGTCAAATTCGAAAAGAAAATGAACAGTTTGATTTAGAATCCAATCAGAGTCTGGAAATCTGTTTGGCTTCTTGGTCTGAAAGCCTTACAAATAACAGGCTCACTGACTTATATGTTACTAGAGACTGAATATCAAGACTGGTGCTGTTAATAATCTTTCATCCACAAAGAGTCTACCATTTTATATTTTCATAGCAGAACAGAGACTAAAAAAAAATTCATTTTGACACATGCAAACAATTTATCAAACTGCTCTCTTTTAATCTTTATTTGAGGGACGAAAGAAAAGGCTAAAATTGCACTATTAGCTTCAGATACAAGGTTAAGAATCTTTTATATCTTAATAGGAACCTACTAATAAAATCTTATTGGTAAGTATTGCAGCATCACTTACAAATATGTGTTGACAAATACATATTAACAGCATACAGGTTTTTCAACTAAAAACTGCAGTGATTTAAAGGATGTGTAATTCCCTTCAACACAAGTTTAATATAGAAATTCTGCCAAACAGTGTGCATGCCATGTAAAGTGATGTTAAAAGAATGGCCATCTCCAGCTGCTCTGGCTGAGGACTCCCTCTTGCCCAGCTATCAGAGCCAATTTTGAGGATGAGTGGTCTCTCCCAGGCTGAGGGTCACATTGGCTGCATTCCAGTTTGCAGGTACAACAGTAACAATGCTGCTCATTTATTCCAGAGACAGACACACAGGCAGACAGACATACACATATGCAGGACACTGGTATGGCTGGTCACACAGGTGTCACAGACAAAGCACTGCCATCAACAGAGCAGAGGGCTGCAGAGGCAGGCGGTCGCTGGTGCAGGCATACACACAGCACTCTCCAGGCTCACAAACACATGCACATTTGTGGTTCTCTCGGGAATCAGCAAGGCCCTTTTGTCCACCTGGCACCCCTGCTACTTGGTCCCCTTACCCAGGTGCACGGATCTCCTCTTTGCTGGCTGGTCCAGCTTTGCAGTTATGGCACACAGGCAGCATTCACACAAGCACCCCACAATCCACTGCATACCCTCCACTCACTGGATAGCCCTGCTCCCCCCTTGTCAGCTGGTCCAGCTTAAGGTTTGCCAGAGAACATTCAAGCACACTGCCCAGAGCCCCAGCAGCCAGCACATGGGACATGGCCTCTGTCCTGTAGTGCCACCAGCACAGAGCTCCTCACTCACACTGCTGCCCCGAGCAGATGTCTTTTGGGATCTGCATCATTCCCACTCCATGGCTGGAGGTTAAAGATGCCCACTCATCCCAGTTGCTGAGACCACACTCACTCCCATATCTGACACCACAGGCTAGGGGTACCCATACCCCTAGACTGCGTCCAGTAGCTGGCACAAATTCCACTCACACATATACAGGTCTCACCAGTAGCTAGAATTCAGCCATAGTATTGCACAAATACACACAAGATAGAGAGTTGGACTACACAGAGAGTTAAGAAAGTGTTTAAGAATGAGATACGAGAAGATTGGATAGACTGAGGTGATGGGACACAGGGCTCAGTCAGAGAAGTGTGCTGACTGACCCCATTTTTCGCGTAGCTGCTCCCTTTCACACTATTTTCTGTTTGCTCCTCACTTTGTTGCTCTCTGCTTGTCCTTACCTTGCACATTGCCTCACCAGCTGGCATAGTCCCCCTGAACTCCTCCCATGTACCAAAAACCAGTGTCCTCCTTTGCCTGCAGTTTCCTAAAAGCGCATCATTTTGTGCTAAGGACCAGATTTGTTTCCTGTTCTCTTTGTAAACATTAATTGCTCAGGTTTTATGTCTGTGTGTTGTCTTCCTCCCCTTCCTTATCCTTCCAGCTGAATAAAGGAACATTCTCACCATCCATATGCCCTAAGTGATTTGGGTGACTAACCACAACTGTTTATATTGCAACCCCTGTTATCTGTGTGGTCAGGCTTATCTCTGTGTGTTCTTGTTCATGGCTCCTTCGACCAGATAACCTTAATGGCACAGACAAGCCCCTTACATTTACCTTCATATATTATTTTCAGGCACACTTAAGCTACTTCGAGGGAGAAAACACATGTAAATCATACAAAAAATAAGAAACACAAGGAAGGAATGTGATTGAAGATGTCTTTTTCATGAAAACAATTTGAATTAATATTATACAAAGCAGAATCATCCTATGGTTAATGATGCATAAGGAAGAGTACCATAAACAGAGGAGGAAGAGGTTCTAGAAAGATTCTCAAATAACTCCTTTGTTAAATCTCTCAAATGAAGTCATTCTTTCTCATATGTGCAGAATCTTGCAGAGCAATAGAAGCCTTACCTGCCTTTACAGATTAAAATCACAGCTGTACATGAATACACTTTATACAGTTGGTTAAACCCGGAGTTTATATTTGTATTTAAACATACCATTTTGAATATAAATGCTTAGTCAATATTTCTTTT
Source organism: Phainopepla nitens (assembly GCA_013400175.1). Lineage (NCBI taxonomy): Eukaryota > Metazoa > Chordata > Aves > Passeriformes > Bombycillidae > Phainopepla > Phainopepla nitens. Next base: position 38,673 of record VXBQ01008549.1, on the reverse strand, counting down.
TCAATAGTCTTTTATTACTAAGTAATTATGTCAGAAAGAGACTCTGCTATTTCCTATAGGAATTTTTCTTTGAAACTCAAATTTAGGGGAAAAAAACAACTTTATGAAGTAATCCTGTGAGCTCCTGCTCATCTAAGGATCTACTCTAAATATTCTCATTTAGGGAATAAAAGTGTATTTATGCTTCAAATGTTGATAAAGCAGACTAACAGTCATTTCTCTTTGTTTTCTGACCTCTGATATATTCTTTCATTTGTTCCTTAAAGAATACCTTTACAGAGTCTCTTTACCTCATTTTCATTCTCCTTTCTTCTCTTATTCTTGGATTTCACTGTTATATAGATTGTTATTTTCTTTCCCACAGCTATAACTTCAGAAGCAGAATCTTCTAGGCGAATGATTTTCTCTTGTTGTGCTCCCAAGGGTCTAGTTATACCCTGTATAGTGATGTCCCTGGTGACTATTTTGTTTAAACTTGGAGAATATCTGTTTTACTTTTGTATTTTAGCAATGAAAAAAATAGTATCAGTCACAGCAACAACAATAGCAATATTGAAAACCTGTAGAGAAAAAAGATGAAATCCACCACAGACAGGTCAATAAGCAAAATCCAAGATGAGATTTTAGCCACAAATATTGAATATCACAATATCCAGATGCAAATTTGTATGTTGAAAGAAATTAGGACAAAACAACCTCTTATTAGCTTGCACTGTGATCTAGCAGTGGGGTTAGAGATGGAAATCTTCCCACAGTTATTCTTGAGCTGCCACTTGAGCTGCCACTTTTTTAAAAATTATATATTTGATCCTCCTTTTTATTTGAGTAGAAGTAAAATATCTGAGTGGGAAAACCTGTGAATTACACAGAGAAATTAGATACTTCAAAATACTCATGTTGATTTGGGATTTAGCAAATATGGAGGACTAGAGAGCGAGTACCTGAAATCCCATTGCTTTTCAGTCTCAGGACTCTGACATATCAGCAGGTAGATATGCTCATCAAATTAAAAAGAAATGACTGTAGAATATCTAAGCATCTATAATAAATTACTGCCCAAGGGCCACTATTTCCTGCCAACTTTATATAGAGAGTTTTATGAATCATGCAAGAAATTGGTGATAAAGATAAAATATCCATTTCAGTCCAGCAGTTTCAGATCCATATCTCACCATGACCACTTGTTATAAGCTAATTATATAACAAAGCTGCATCACTGTGCAAATCCAAGTGTATGATTCATGAGACCAGGGCAAAAAGGAACAAAGTGGAAGCATAGCTGAAGTGCAATTGTTACGAATGATAACTTAGGAAGAAGGCTGAGCAGCTTCTGATTGTACAGATTTCCAATCCAGTTTCTTGCTGGGCCCAGACAGCCAGTTATTGCACCATTTCATTCCATACTGTAGCAAAGCTGTGGAAAGCTGGGCTCCCTTTGCTGCTGGCTCCAAAAGGAGAAGCTGGGACAACAGCTTCTGCAGAGGGAGAGGACCCTCCTATCTGAAGCTGTCAGTTCTCTCTTTCTTCGTCCTGCTCCCCCCAGCTGTGTTGCGGAAATTACGAGCTTTGTGCATCCACTGTATCCTTTCTTTGGCATAACTGGCCCAGCCCCTGGTCTTCTCTCCTGCAGTAGAAAAATTACACTTCATTCAAAAACTCATGAGATTGCCCAAGAAGTCATCCAGCATTTCAGTCCCTGCTCAGTGGGATGTTAATGCCTTTTATACTGGTAACAGTTTAAAATTTCTGAGCTCTTGCAACCTGCTACTCCCAAAAATTAATTTGAAATCATTTAGACAGCATTTCAAATTGAAGTTTAAAGGTAGCTATCAAAATTTTAATAATATAAAAAAAAGAAAGCTTTTTGGGATTATAATTTTAATTTTTATTGAGAGCAGAAGAGATATAAAATCAGCTTGCTGTTGGCTATTTATATACAAATCTCAGTCAGTTTAAGAAGGATTTTTTTTAAGGACTGTGCAATCAGAAATATATTTTCATTTGAATATTATTTAGAATACTTAATCACTTTTTGTACCTCTTGATTATTTTAAAAATAACCAATAGGAACTAGTAAGTATTGTCTCTGTTACTAAGAAAAAGATATTTTCACCATTTTAAATAAACAAAGGCGCGCAAATCAAAGCAGAGATACCCTTTATTGTCGATTCCTGGCATATAAGTTTCTTTAGGCCCTATGAAGTTGCATTAGTCACAGTAAAAGCATGTCAAATCTGAAATAGTAAGGAAACAAATTAGAAAACTCACCAGCATGTGTAATGGATAGAAACAATTTATCTATCTATTCTATAATTCTTTAAAGGAGCAATCTATTTAAGCAATGTATTGGGAATGTTTTAAATCATTTTTAAGGGATCTTAACAACAGTTTCCTGTATTGTACAGCAAGCTGCTACTACTCAGAAGTTTTGGGGCCAATTTGTGGTTCACATGATAGAAATGTTACCAGTATCATAAAATAGATGCAAACATATGTTATGAAGTTAATGCTAAGATAGAAACAGACTGGGTTGACAACATCCTAGAGACAGCATTAATGAATCATTTGCATTAAGTCACTTCAGTGGAAAACTTTATACTCTGTTTACTAATTTTCTTAGCCTGAAGAGAGGTAATTTAAAACAGTAGTGAAAAGAAAATACTCAAGACCTGTTGGTTAAAGATGTGTGCTATAAATATTTCCCCTTCCATGACTCAGGGTTTTTCCCTATATCTTCTCTGTACTCTCTTCCATTACCTTTCTAATGTTTAATTTCCCTTTTGTTTTTTTCAATACAGGGAGAGAGATTCTTTCATTTCAAAAGATATTCTTATATCTCAGTTGTCCTCCCAGTTTTAAGGATCTTCTAACTGATAGAATTTTTGCAATGAAGTCTCTCTGTGTGTACAGTTTCTACCAGAATTTCCAGACTTGACAATTTTGATGACAAATAGACAAAATTAAAATTTTTTTTGTAATGATTATTTCTTTGTTTTTGACTTTCCTTTTACCTAAATGCTTGCATATTTATAGACAAAGACATTCAAAATTATTTTGTAACATACATACCACTTTAAAGTTTTCTGATATCAATTTTAATATTTTCTGGCAAAAAAAATAAGGTTATTCTTACAAAATATTCTATAGTTCATATACAGATAACTGACCATCTACTCTGGGAAAATTGTTTTTGAAATAATAAGCATATAAAATTGGAACAGTCTGGAATTTCATTACGTCAAAATTTGTCATGAAGAGACATAGTTTGTATTGTTTTGCACAGAATTATGATAATGTATAAACTATACATACTATGCTATATATATATATACACTATACTCTCTCTCTCTCTATATGTATATATACACTATACTATATATATACTAAAAAAGATTTTTCTGAATAAAGCCACTTGAAAAGCATGGAAATAAATAACTAATAATAATTATCTGCTGATTTCACACTGGTGCAGTGCACAGCTCCACTCCACACACTCCAGCTCAAATGTGAGTGGAAGGTACACCTGAGCTCAGAGTAAAGCACCTTTATCCTTTGCAGACAGTATGAAGAAGTCTGAGGGTGTTTTCTTCTGGCCACTACCTTTATTCTGTTATTCTGACAATATAAACCTCCCCTGATGCTGAGGAAAAAGAAAAAGTAAAATTCTCCCTTCACCTTGCTGATCAGGCACCTCAACACACACTTCTTTTGCTTACAGTAGTGAGCAGTTATCATGGCTTCTCAGCAGCCTCCAGCATGTAATACTAGACTTCTCTGCCCCACACTTCATCTTCTGATTATACATCTGTGCCTCATTGATTACACTTTTATGCCCCACTGAGTTAGGAAGGATCAGGTTAACAAATAATACAGTCTGTCAGCACTTCTACAAGAAAGAAATATTTATGCTTTATTTAGGGCAGGGCAGTCTGGTTTTTAACACTTTTCTTTTTTTTCCTGCCTAAAGAGAGAGAATTTGAGACTTTAATCAACTTGGTTGGTTCTAGATTTTTTTTTTTTTAAATCTTCTAATTGAAGTTTAGACCTTCTAATGCTGTAATGAAACATGCAGCTTTATGAAAGCCTGAATAAATTAGAGAAAAAGATCTATGAAGAAAAGTTCAGGTTGCCCTCAGCAGAAAAATGAGCACCCAACTCCCCACACTCCATCCACACATATGTGTAGCTAACAGATTTAGTTATAAAAATGTTCAAACTGGAATTCTCAATAGGATCAGTTCTTGGCACTGAGATTATTTGATCTGTAATTCTCTGATCATCTTTACAGGCTTCCAGTACATTTTGGTGGAGGTATGAAAGTGCTACCTTGCCCGTCCTTTGCAGCTACTGTTATACACAGGTGCCTCTATACTCACCTCTATTGCTTGTCACTTAATCCTACTGGAAGAATTGATTCTGCATGTCCAGTCAATGCAACATCAATTTGAAGCAAGTGTACACACTTAGAGAATGCAGTACCTGTCAGTATAATATTGTCCTAAATTAAGATTAGGATTTAAGAATTACTGCAATTCAGACATAAACAAATGACAACAGCATGACCAAAAAAGCCTCTCTTATAAGTAGTGCATTTTTTACCAGCTTGGTACTGGTAAGAAACTGTTTTTTCTTAAAATGCATATAATGACATATCCTCTGATTTTAACTTTTTTTCCATGTTGGCATTTCAAAAGAATGAATAAAGAAGGAAATTGCTGAGAAGACCTTGATGGCTTTTCTTAGTGCTGGGAAGTACTACGTACTTAGTACTTACTAGCATTCTGGGAAGAGAAAATAATGTCTGCTATATTTCAGAGTAAAATACATCTTAGCTGTATTAAGACTAATAGTGAGTTCACAAAAGAGAGGTTGTGTTCCACCTGAAAACAGTAGCTTGATGGTTATGCTTTGGAATTTAATGGAAGAACTCACATTTCCCTATGCTTGGTTTGGATCAGGCAACAGAAGGTCTCGTCAAGACATTTGAAGTACAAAAATATAAAAAACTCCCATTATTTTAATTCTATTTTGTTTAGATTATTTATTTGTTTAGATTATTGATATTTGTTTAGATAATAGATTGTCCCATCTGTGTCCTAAAGCAATGGAGGGTGTATCTCAGAGACAGAGTACTTACAGAAACACCCACTTCTATGGATTCACTATTTCTGGCTCCCATTTCTGACTCAAGACATTGACAAGGGAATCCTCGTACTCTTATACAAACCCTAAACTCAAATGGAAATGACAGGTACTTTCCAAAGAAAAGTTGTCTCACCCAAAGCCAGATATCTGAAGCAGAAGAAAAGAACTGCATTCAAACTTGCTTTGTTAATTTTGGAGAGTTTATCCAACTGAACGAAGAAAGAAATTCAACGCTAATTATCTGACATTACAAGTTTGGCTGCAATGAAATTTTTTCTATCAATATAAATTAATTTATGAATTGAAAACAGCTTGAGTGGAAAAAAATCATCTCCCCACCTCAGAAAACTCCATAATAAAAATTTGCAATATAAAAAATCTAAAGTGCTTTTGAAATAGGCACTTGAAGCATTACATGACCAGTATTATTGTTAAACTATTAAAATGAATAATGTTTCAGAACATTGTTATGAGAAAAAATGTCCATGGAACCACAGAATAAGCTGAGTTAGAAAGGACCCAATGGTCCTTTTGGGCAGGGCAACTCCCTGCCCTGCACAGCAGCATCCCCAAGAGTCACACGATGTGACCCAGAGCATCATCCAAACACTTCTAGAACTCTGTCAGGCTGGTGCTGTGACCATGTACCTGGGGAGCCTGCTGGGGGAAAGCTCAACCACCCACTGGGGTAAGAACCTTTTTGTAATATCCAACCTAAACCTCCCCTGACACAACTTCATGCCACTCCCTCAGGTGCTGTCACTGGTCACCAGAGAGAAGAGAGCAGTGTCTGCCCCTCCTCTTCCCCCCATGAGGAAGCTGTAACTGCAGTGAGGTCTGTCCTCAGTCTCCTCCAGGCTGAACAGACCAAGTGATCTCAGCCACTCCTCACACGGCTTCCCCTCAAGGTCCTTCACCATCTTTGTTCCCTCCTTTGGATATTCTCTAATAGTTTAACATCTTTCTTGCATTGTGGCACCCCAAACTGCCCTGATGACTTGAGGTGAGGCTGCCCCAGTGCAGAGCAGAGCAGAGAGGGACAGTCCCCTCCCTGGCCCAGCTGGTGATGCTTTGCACGATGCACCCCAGGTCACGCTTTTCCCTCCTGGCTGCCAGGGCACTGCTGACTCATAAAGTTTTCCATCATTGCCATATGAGAATAAAACATTTGATGAATAGGGCAGTAAAGGGTATGTCTGAAGTAGCATTTAAGATTCCAGAAAAAAATAAAAATATGACAATAATATATTTGATTTTAATCATTTGGTAAATAACTGGAACATTTATGTGAAATTTATAGCATCAGTTGAGCATCACTTTTTCAAAACTAGAACGCATTAGACACCCAGCTGGGATAATTTAGTGTAGAAATGATCTTTTCGCAGTGTTACTTAAATAAGATAAAATGTTATTTTTTTAGAAGCAATATTTTTTAAAAAATTATTTCTGTGCTTTAAGATGTCACTTACTGATACTTCATTTTTTTTCTGGTCATAGCCTCAAATGGAATGTTGTTCCGACACAAATTGCAGTAAGTAATTAATGAGAGCTGTTATGAAATACGGGAGGGTGTTGGGCAGAGGTGGACTGGCTGCTGAGCAGCAAATCATGTTTTGTCCACATCTTACTATCAAACCTATTCCGTAGGTTTCTGGTGGGTTTTTTTTTTCAGCTCCAAACTGTTTCTAAGGATGTAGCTACATGTATTTGCCTACACCCCTGACTTTGTTTGAAGCTTGAATTCACAGCTGCAGAGAATGTGATATTCTTGGTAGAAGCAAGAATAAACAAGACAATATGTAAGCTGAAGGACCCCCAAAGTGATAACATCCTTGGAGCTTGACTATGGGTTACCAGGAAAATACAAGGACAATGGAGCGAGACCGTCTGGATGGTGACAAAACCAGTCAGGTTAGATGATCACAGGAAATTTTTGATGGGAAAGGAAATGCTGATTTATTCCTTCCCTTCAACATCTTAAGAGACACTGTACAGACAAAGCTGTGAATATAAAATCATTACAAAGCTTCAGCAACTCAAAGCAGGTTTTGGGATGTTGTGGTTAGGGAGTGTTAAACAGCATTATCTTTACTCTGAAAATGGGAGATGGAGACAAAGATCTGTTCAGTACTATATAACGAATCTCTTATTGAATCAGGAAATGAATACTGGTCTCTGAGAGCAAGACCAGTATCTGACCTACAAGTTTTTCTTTTTTTTTTTCAGTGAACATTTTCTTTTCTTCGTCTTCTGCCTTGTTTAAAGCTTTGCTACACCTTCTGTGTCAGGTCAGTGAAGAAATCTGGGAATCTGAATGTCCAATTTGTAGATGCATTCTGGTTTTTTGCACGTGTATTCTTGTGGATTTTTGCACATATATTCTTGTAAAAGAAACTGTAAGAAACTAACAATTTCCAATATATGATACAATTTGCATTAAAGCCTGAGTATTTAACCGGATGACAAGCATCTTCAGTTCCATCAACTGGAACTCTTGGGAGTTCTTGGAGCTGTAATAGCTCATGGTCAGCTTAGAGTGAAACAATGTATTACCCTCTCAGGTATTAATTCTGTGGATCATATTACAGCCAAGTTGTTGGAAAGATGGGAGAATGAGACCTTTACTGATCCCACTCATTTTTATTCTTAAAATTTTGAAGAAAGATAAAAGCTCTAGGAACACCTGAGCTATCTACTCCCTCAAATGTTTTTTAAAAATGGTCTCACTCTGTAGACTCATGAATCTTAGGTTCAACAAGAAAGGATTGTGTTCAATTTCATTTCCAAATACAGAAGAAAATAAACCAGCATGGGTTTTAATGTATTCATGTTTAGTATTGAAAAAGAGTTTTCCAGCTAATCATGCAAATTATCTTGGTGATTATATTGCCATTGGAGGAAGATAGGATCCAAATAAAAGTTTCAGATTATATTAAAATAAATTTACTTCAGGCTAGTTGTCAGTGTTTCCAGATTTATAATTCAGTAGGTAATATGTTCAAAAATCAAATTAAGAATTCTTGCTTGAAGACATCAATACAAAGGAGTAGAAAGTTAAAGATGCCTAGGACAACCACCTCTGTGTATTTGTGATTGCATTTGTCTAAAAACTAAGATATTTTCTGGCTCATATTTAAAGAAAAGTTGGAGGTTTTCTTGCTTTCAAGCATTAGTGCTTGAGAAGCTCTATGCAAGTTGGCTTCAGAATTAGAGATTATGTCAATTCAGTCACTGTATTAAAACAACTTTAAATACTATGATTGTGCATTGTCATGATTTATAGATTTTAAGAGAATGAGATTCTTTTAAAGTTTAGACTTTGTCTACTGGAGCTCTAGGAATGCTTGATGGTATGTTCAACTGCACAGGGCATTGTCACTTCACACTGGATACATATTTGAGGTATACTGCAGATTGTAGCAAAGGTCAAACTCCTTTGTACAATTCAAGATATATCTTGAGACATATGCTGTTTCTTTTTAATCTAGGTCTAATTGCATAGAACCATAGGATATGCTGAGTTGGAAGGGATCCATCAGGATCATTGACTCCAGCTTCTGGCCCTCTGCCGGACACCCCAGTGTCACACCACATACCTGAGAACATTGTCCATACAGGGTTTATTGCTGTGCTTTTACTGACAGGGTTCAGAGCCTGCATCTTCCAGAATGGTCCCCTTGAAAAAGAGAAAGGAATTCAACTGAACTCCTTCCTGAATATGACTGGTTTTGGTTTATTACTGATCAGCAGTGACATTTCCATGAGTTGAAGTATGTGCACAATCTGTCTTCATTCATGGGCAGCTGACCCTAAGTATCCAGACAGACATTTCATGAGCAGTATCTAGCTTTAACTGGATGCTTTTTCTCATTTCATATTCTTTACTGTGTGATTTTAGACCTTACATAATTTTGACCCACCTAATAATTTTGCAGTTGGTGTCCCACATAAGAGAAGCTTTTGTCTTATCACATATATGAGTAAAATATTGCAGGTGGATTAAATGACTTTTGTAAGTTGTTTCAAACTGAACTATTCTATTCTGTCCTATTCTTTAAATGTATTTCATGACTTAGTGTTCTGTGTGTCATACTGAAATTTCTTTAGCCATAGGAACACCACACAGAACTAAGATAAGATTAGCCCTCTCAACAGAAAATAAACTCTTTCCACACTACTGCATGGCTGCATTGGCTACATCCACACAGATGCTGGAGGGATCAAGATAGAGACCTTAAGCACTAAAATTGTCACCCTTATCACCTGCTGAAAATGAGTAATTGTCCTAGCGTGAACTTCAAGTTATCAGTACTAGAATCATCTCTTAGATATAATCATGTTCACGATGCTTGTATATTGCATAAGTGCTTCACTAATTTCACACTCCAGTACCTTGGCAGTGTGCATCTGTGAAACACTTAGGCACCACGTAATTTGTTATATTCATAGTCATTATGCTGTTTTTTGCCAATCAATTAATAGCAGGATAAAGTATTTTTTCTTGTTATAAAATTATTCTTCAGTGAAAATTTAACTCTGGCATTGCATCTTTGGAAAATTGTATTCCTATGTGTGTTTCTGCTCCTTAAGTGCTCTACGACATTTTGATAGTATTTAGAGAGTTTTATACAGTATTTCATAAAATAAATCTTTTATTAATTACTCTTTTTCAAAATAGCTCTCCTTGCATGGAAAGCCTCTAAATATTTCCATGACTTTCACTTGTCATTACTGGTACTGGCGCAATATTGTGACATTGGACCTGCAAAGCAAACTCAGGTTTATGGCAAGCTTGAGCTTCAAAATATTCATACTCATTAAGATTGTGTCAGTTTGAATTTTTAGATTGCTATTGTTTTCAAAATTAAAGAACAGCAGTGGAACAATCAGCACTGAAAGAAGCAACTATTTATTCCAGTACTTTTTTATTTGCTATGTAGAAGAGTCCTGAATTCGTCAGCATTATGGAATCACGTTTCTCCTTGACATTCCTAACTGGGAGCTTTAGTTAATATCATGTTGAATCCAATAGAAACTGATATGGTCAGCACCCAGTAAAGCAAATTTTTATGGTTATAATATGTTAATTTTTATTCCGTGGAATTACTTAGAAAGGGCTGGGAATGCTCTAAACAACTGCTGTATTTTACAGTAGGCAAAAAGACCTGAAGTCTTAGAGAGAGAGTTCAAAATCGGTTATCATATAGACAGCCAGGTGAAACTGAATAATTTCATAGCATTATTTTTTAGTCATAAAAAAAAAAAAGGATAACCTATTATTTATTCCCTAAAATACAGAAATACATAATGTTCTCTAGAATTCAAAACAAGGATTTGGAATATAATACTTCATGTGTTTCATTCCAAAGGAAGGGAAATTTGTTACAAGCTGAATAAAAACAACCTAAACTGACAATCAAATTCTAACTTTGTATATTACACTCTTAATATCTGTTGCCCAAGAAGCCATCTGTGTTACTTCTTTTGTTGCTGGCTACAGTTATTCTCTAGATTTTTTTTGTGGGGTTTTGTTTCGGTGTTTTTGTTGTTGTTGTGGGTTTTTTTTTGGTTTTTTTTTTGTTTTTGTTTTTTTTTTTTTTTCTATTTTTGATGAGTAATAAGATAAAAAGAGCAAGGAAATAATTCATTCAAATTTTGTTACTTAAAGTTGGGTTTTTACACTGGATTGTCATCAACCATAAATCTCATTAATATTATTTAACTAAATACGACCCAGGACAGCACATAGCAAAAACAAAGTCTGTGGGAATGAAGTGTCAGTGCTGACTTGTGGAAGTCAATTAGTAGGGGAAATTATTGTAGTCAAACCAGCTCACAACTAATGACATGACTACACTTTCAGTTAGAATTAATGTAGGATTTTAGAGAGAGAAAAGAAAGAGAAACTTCGCTGTCTGGTAAATGGATTCTGGTTATCACATTTTCCCACAGCCATATTTCTGCTCTGAATGTAAGTACAGACCGCTTATGGTTAAATGTATCCTTTACCTTCTTTTATAATTCTTAAGTAGATTGAACTTCTTGGGAATAGTCATGAGTGTGGACTTCTTTTTACTAGAATTATTGCTATGCTCTTTATGCTAAAAGAGGCAAAGGATCTGCTGTATCAGAAAATTTTTTTAAAGAGTTCCTTAAGGTTAAGTGTAAGATTTATTTCCTGATGCTTAGATACATTTGCAGTGTTTCTCAGTACTTGTTTTTCAATATATGAGTGTCCTTCTTTAACTGAGGAGTGCAGAGGTTGCCTTCATATTCCAAATAAGAAAGGCTGAATCCTGTACAGGCCAGCATTGTATTAGGTTCTTCCAGGCAAAGTAGGTTGCTGTTTGCTATCCCCAAGATTTTTGAGTTTTAATTCTTAGGATGGAGGTTCCATTTTACAAATGTTCTTTACACTGTAATCCCTAGATACATAATTTTCATTGTTTATATCTGATATCTGGGGGATTCCAACTGCTTGTCAGCAATCTTTCCTTTTCCTCATTTATCCCTCCTCCAGTTTCTGTGTTAGCCATTTCTTTTTTTTGCAGCAATAATGCTGTTATACTGAGGCTGCAAATAAGGCCAAAAATAAGCCCTCTGGCATTTTTTAGAACACATGTTCATTGATAGTTCCTTAAGTACAGTATATTAAAACCTACATGTTAGAACATTTTATTCAGTTTAGTATGTATAATGCTGGTGTTTGCAATTTCTTCTTTGTTAATCAGCATGTTCAGTATGAAACTAAATGACCTATAGAAGTAAAACAAGATCATCAGCATCATCCTTATACAAGTTCAATGATGGCTTTTCCTGATCAGCGTACAAGCAAGTTCAAAAGTATGTTTTTCCTACAAGCCTATGCTGATTGCTATTAATTATACTATCCTCTTTTAATAGGTTATTAATCAAATCCCATATCTCTTGCTCCATAATTTGTCTGGGATCAATGTCAGGATGACATGCCTATAATTAGATGTCCGATTTATACTTTTAAAATATTGGCATAACATTAGCTTCATTCCAAACCTTTGGAAATGCTCCAGTGCTCCAAGACTTATTGAAAATCATCACTGATGATCAAGAGATCTGCTCAGCTGAGTCTTTACAGCACTTGCAGGCAAAATTATCTGGACATGCTGATTTAACATTATCATACTGTTATTTAGCAACCTTGTTGTTTCTCATTAATATGGAAAGTCTTTTACAATTTAAATCTCATCCAACTACAATGTCGAGTTTTTGCACAAAACCATAAAGTTATACCCAATTCAAATTAATTGTAATTAATTTATTTCTCCGATTTTTAGGGTTTTTCCCTTCTATAATTTTTCTTCTACTCACCTTTTTTTCATCTTCCGTATATCTATATATATTGGATATAGTCTTCCAAGCTTTTGGAAATTTATGTAAGGTTATGAAAATAATTCTATGACTCTGTTAGGTAAACTGTGATTACACGCCTACTTTGCTGTGTCTTTGAAAAGGCAAATTAAATCTGTGCAAGGAATACACAGGATTCCTGAAATTCAGTTATGTGTAATATCTCCAAGTTAATAAGTAAAATAGATCAGATTGTGCTTTCTGTAAGGTCTAATCTTTTATTAATAAAGTTAAATACAAAAGTNTTTATTAACAAAGTTAAATACAAAAGTAAAAAAAAAACCAACAAAACATAAGTTGTTTTGAAACGTTGTGGATGAATTGTTTGGCCACTTTAAGAAACACTGTCAATGGTACTGTCAAAAACAGGGTTCATTATGAATAATAATAAAACTGTAAAAATACAGTTTTACAGAGTTTAATGGCAAGGTTCACTCTATTGCTTGCTACAAAGTCTAATGCAAAGGAGGATCAAATTAGAAGTAATTTTGAATTATTTACACAGAAACCAGGAAAACAAAAGTAGGTAAGAGCGACAAGGATTTGGATGGAAAGATAAGAGTGCAAAAGTATGTAGCAGTTCTTAATCATTGTGTACTTTAACATTTACAAAGTGATTTGGTAGATTTCACTACAATTACAACAATGACTTAACTATGGATTTGAAATAGTAACATTCTGTCATGTTTTAACCTCTGCTATCAACCTAGCCCCAGATAGCTGCTCGCTCCCCCACCAGTTAGAATGACGACAGAATCAAAAGGGTAAAAGAAAATTTGTGGGTTGAGATAAAGACAGTTCAATATGGAAAGCAAAAGCCATGCACACAAACAAAGCAAAACAAGGAATTAATTCACTGTTTCCGATGGGTAGGCATGTATTTAGACATCCCTAGGAGAGCAGGGTCCCATCACACATAGTGGTGACTTGGGGAAACATATGTCATCACTGAAAACATTCCCTCTTTTCCTCCTTCTTCCTTCCCTTTATATACTGGACATGATGCCATATGATCTGGAATACTGCTTTGATCAGTTTGAATTACTTACCCTGGCTGTGTCTCCTCCTAGTCTCTCATGCAACCCCAACTGCCTCACCAGTGTGGCCATATGAAAGGCAGAAAAGGCTTTGGCTCTGTGTAAGCCCTGCTCAGCAACAACAAAAACATCTCTGTATTATCAACCCTGTGTTCAGCACAAATCCAAAACACAGATCCATACCAGACTCTGGAAAGAATGTTAACTCTAATCCAGACAAAATCAGTGCACATTCATACAATAACCAACCCACACACACAGAGGTAAAATGATGCATACAGCTATTCCTATGTGTGGAAAGTTACCTATTAAAAATTCCCCTCAAGTTCAGAGAAACACTCACCTCGCTCAAGTCCATTTGTGTTTCCCCACAGACAAGGGGTGGACATCAGGGAGCGTGGAGATGAGGGCAGGGACTATCAGCCCAGGCCTCCAAATACAACTGACTTTGAGAGCTTGGAGAGGTGTCTCACTCTGGAGGGAGGTGGTAGCACAGCCTCCTGTGGTCCCAAGATTATTAACTTCTGTCAGCAGTTAAGTTTCCATCCTGGCTATGATGCAAGTTGGCTGTTACTGGGCTTTTTTCCCCCCAAAGTGCAGTAACAATGATACTGTTCCTCTGGGGCTACAATTCACAGTGGTACTGCACCACTCAGGCTACAATGCAGGTAAATGTTTACCAATTAAGTAAGGATAATTGCTTATCCTTTGTTTTCCACCTTGATTGGGCAGCTGATGTTTCTGGCTTTTTTTTCCACCTTTAGCATGTCAGAGCTCCTGGTGAATCAGAGGGTGACTTATGGCCCAGCTGATCTAATCAAGGGATACTTCACTGCTTAGTCAGCTTGGTCAAGGTTTCTCAGGAGCTTCTGAGATCACAAGGCAGGCCCAGGATGTCCCCCACAGACATAAAGTCTCCGTTTGAACACAGAGACTCCGACACCAAAATGACTGTATAATTACAATTTCCTGCACTTGGTAATTTTGATTTTTAAATTTTTTTTTATTTTTTTACTGTTTCCAGAGTATCCCCATTTCTTTGTTTTCTGACAGTGAGAGCTCTACTAAAGAAAGGTGTAGACTGTTCTATAAGAATACATGTTGGAGGATGGATTTTTTTTCCCCTGTATTCACTAATAAAGCAAAACCAAGCAAACAATAACAACAACAACAACAAAAAAAGAATTAAAAAAAGAGGCCATTTTACAAAATTTCAGAAACTTCTGGGAATATTCAAGTAGCTGAAAGGTCTGTAGAAGAAAATGCAGAGTCATTACTAATGAACTCAATGGATAAAAATATGGTTGCTGTACAGACAACTCTGCTATTCATCAACCAAATTCACTTGCCCTTTAAGACTGTTACATGTGAAACAAGCTAACTAACCAACAAAAACTGTGGGAAACCTCAAAAATATTTGAAATGTGAGTAATAAGAAAGCACTTTGAACATACCTATGGCAGACAATATCTTCAGACTACTGAGTCTCAATAAGCCAAAGACTATTGAGTAGAAAGAGGGAGATTGTACTGCCACATTAGTGAGGTCATTATCTGAATACTGACTGCATTAAGCTCTTTAGAACAAAGATGGCAGATTGAAACAGCTTCATAAAACACAGATAAAAGTATTCATGGTTTGACAGTGACCTAAAGAGAGACATGCTTTTCGGCTTACCCAAGGGAAGTTTCAGAGGTGACTTCATAAATGAAACATACTGAAAATTGAAGTATAACTGGCTTGTGATTTAATGAGCCATTGCAATAACTTACGAAAGACCAGGACACATTCTACTTTATATGATGTCATTCATTCAAGAGAACTGACTTTTGGAAAGAGATAGTGTAGCTGAAAGTAATGAATGCACTACAAAAATGAAGCAAAATTATTTGCTTTATGCTATGCAAGATACTACATTAGCTGATCATGTTGATTTCTTCATGCTTTAAAACCTGTGAGTCTAGTGAAGAACTAATACTTGAATTATACAGCTAGAGAAGAGTATTCAGCACTTAACAGAGCAATAGCAATAAAAATTTTACTTTGCTAGAGATGAGCTTGATACTGGACCATTGCTGCCAATGAGAGGATTATTTCTGAGTTCAGTGAAGCAGCCTTCTATGAAGATGCTCACTTGGGAAAACAAAAAAAGAAAAAAGATTACAAAAGCAGAAGCTAACATAATGATAAAAGGAAGAATGCTGGATGGAACAAAACATAAACCAAGTCAAAGGTAAAATTAGGGAATATTGTCAGCTGGATTGTTTTCAGTTTATTAAAACTAGGTGCTACACTTTGTCTGTGCTCTGACACTGCACATTTGTTTAAGTTTATGCTGTCCATAGTCTATACAACTTAATGAGAAATATTGCCTGCGTTAGATATTGGATGTTCTTGCTGACAAGAAAGTGTCACAATCAATACCAAGGAGCTAAGCTTGAAGGGTTCACCTCCAAAGAGCATGTTGACTTCTGGAGGTTTGCCACATACAGAATGAGCCAAGGTCTTGCATTCACACAGCGCGAGATTTAACTCTACAAACATTCTGGCTGTTTTTCATAAAGAAAAATGGAGATTTTTTTTTAATATTTTCCACTCACTTCTGATATAAAAAAAATACCTGCTAGTCATGTTCATGTACTGCAGAAGGCAGACACTGTTGTCAGGCAGTGGTAGCTTTAATGTTTTAATAAAAATTAGCAAAAGTTTTCAGGGTGAAAAATTAATTTAAATCCATGCTGCTCATAATGCAAAAAGTAAATGAGCCTTGCATGCTGATTCAGTAAAAGTATGAGCAGTATCCTCTATGTCCCAAAAAAGAATCACAGTCATATCAAAAGAAAGCTGATGAACTCAATTCAGTGTAGGAAGGAGAGTAATAATTTATCCTAAGATTTTGAGACAGGAGGTATGAATTTAAGATTTTCCACATAACAGCCCACATAGTGTTGTTCTTTCTATTAGCAGCTGGAGAAGTGTTGATAATACACCAGCATTTCGGCTGATGCTGAGAAGTACTGGCAGCACCATCAGGCTGGGGTTGGAGAAGTTGGTAGGCAAGATAGTCAGGACAGCTGACTCTAACTCACCAAAAGTGATATTCCATACAATATGTCATTTCTCTGTATCAGAGGACATGGTCCACTTGTTGAGATCAGTACAAAATTTTGCATGAATTAGTTTTACCTTGGCAATACCCTTGAGCTTTTTCTGTGGGGTTAAACTGTGTGTATATTTATGTGTCTTGGCTTTCTGCTATGGTGGTTCTTTTTTTTTTTTTTTTATGGAATGGGGATGTTGTGTCTCCTAATGTATGTGTGAATACATGAAACATTTACAATTAAAATGAAATTAAAATTGAAATTTTAAATTGCTAAGGAAACTTCCCAGTCTGACCATTCTCGAGCCTCTCTGGCAGTCACACTCCCAAGGCCAGAGACTTTCACTGCTGGGACCGGAGCCCCTTTGCAGCAGCAGCTTCAGCGACCCGAGGGGAGCTGCCTTGACTCCCTGCACACCCCACGCACAGCCAGACAGACCAGGTTGCCTGAGCCCTTTAACCCCAGGTGTCCCATCCAGAGTCTCAGCTGTCTCTTTTCATAAAGCCATTTATTCATGGTGCAGTGACACATAAATGGCTCCAGCTGGTGCTTCTGAGGAGGGACCCCTAACAAAGGAACCCCATGGCTTTTATATCCTCACCGTCTGTCTGCAGGTCTCACTCTTCCTCCTGAGGCCCTGCTCCTACCTTTCTCCATGTCCAACCGCCTCATTGGCTGTTACTCCCTTTCATCTCTTCTGTTACCCAAAAGATCAATAATTCCACTCTCCAGCTGTGTGTCTCAGTGTCCATTCACTTGGCTGATGTCATCAGTTTTCATGCCCTTTGTTATTTCAAAGTTTGACAGTTGACAGCTTGTTGTCTCAGACTCCCACTCAAGCCCAGTCTGCATCTCCATCTGCAGCTTTCAAGCCCAGCTACCTGGACCAAATATATTTCTCAACAAAATGTGCATGAGATTTCTTGCAATTTAAAAAAAATTAGACTCTTTGCTAAAAGCTATTTTCTACAGCAATTCCTGGAACGCATCATAAGCACAGCAGAAGTGTGGCTGCCGCTTGCTTGGAATCAGTTAACTGTTTTAAAAACAAAATTTGCTAGTAACATAATTTTTATCATGGTCATATTTTTATGTCATTTTAACATAAATGACACATCCAAATGAAAAGAAACACATGCTGTATATTCAAACTTCTTTTTCCAGGTAAAAAAACATATAAGAGGTAGGTCAGAGAAAAGCTCTTGATTCCTCAGAGAAATCTTAATTGTTTGATGACTCTATAATGAAGCAGAAACACTTTGTTAAACATACAATTATTGGTTGGAACTACCAGGAATACCTAGAAGCTCAGAGACAGTTAGGATTGCTATGTAACAGAAGTAACATGGAAGGCTGACCAGAGAAATATTTTCTTTATTTAAAAGATATTTTTGGTTTTTCAGACTTTGCCTTTGATAGTAGAAACAATTATATTTTAATTAATTTCCATGGATTGTAGTGAGTCCTGTGACAAAGCTAGGAAAAGAAGGAAGATCTTACAATTATTTTACTTCAGCTACCAGACTTTACATTAGCTAATTTATATATTTCTTTTTTTCCCCTTTGGATTTCTTAGCTCCATATGTCTCCCATGTATGCTATTATTGCAACTCCACTGAAAACCATTCATAGAAATGCTTAGAGAATGTCTTCCAGCCTAGAAAACCCTTGTTTTGTATAAACCAATCTCTGCTAAGTTTTGAAGTTTTGCCTCAAGGAGCTTAGCTGCAGCTCCTGACATCTTAGGGGAGGCAAGGGAAGAATTTTTTGCTTTCTCATATTTAAAAATTAGATTGTCTTTAATACTTTTCTCTAATGGTTCCCGTAATATCTCATTTTTGTCTTCCTGATATTATTTTTTCCCCATGGCTTAATTGTACTACTAATTATCTGGTTGATTTATTCACCATATGAGTCAAGAACTAATGTAATTTATCATTCAATAGCATAAACTTTGTAGAAGGAGGTATTTTCACCTACTGTCATAAACTACACAACTAAGAAATTTTAAAGTTTGTTTACATACAAAAACACTTTTAGTTTATTTACATATAAAGAAGAGAGGATAGTTAGTAAGATGGAACCTAATGGCTTTTTTTCTTGCAAGATTATTCTCTAATTTATTTTTTAATTTATTTTTAATATTCTTCCTACAGAAGGAGTGGAAAGAACAATGTTCCAGAGTCTCTGGAACTATATTTTTTACAGAGGAATCTCATTATTTGAGTATCAAAAGTTTCTTTAAGAAGTTTGTATAGCAGCTTGCTAACAAGTGTTGAAGGTAAAATATGTAAGATAAATGAAGGCAGAATATACAAGATAAATGAAGCAATACTTCTTAATGGTATCAGTGAAAAAGGAAGAAATATGTTCACCTGTGCTCCATATCAAGGTAATAAATCACTTAGCTTTCTTAGCAGAATCTTTCACCATTTTAAATGGTAACACATAAGAAATATATCTTGCACGGATTTAAAGGACAGAATTTCAGTCGCTTGCTTTCATACTGCCCAGCTCCCTGAAATGAAGCTCCTACCATTGAAACAGATTCTGCTATTAGAGAGAATGGTTGAGGAAATACCACAATTCTTTAAAAGAATATCTGCTTTAGCAACAATATTTGACCTTGTTATATATCATGTGACATTTTCCCAGAGACTATTGGCCAAGGGAGCTTATTACCTGTGCAGCTTGTTGACTAAGGCATCACATTTAAATTCATATCAAACACACAAACTTTCTAGTCTCTCAGAAAAGGAGCATTAAAGGGCTCATTCATTGGTAATTGAACATCAGGAAGGATTTTTTCCTCTATTTTCTCCTTTATCTATCCAGAATCAGATAAAATTTTTTGAGATATTTTACTTTTATGAAGCATTTAAAATGTCCCAAATATTTATTTTCTTTCAGAAAATAATCTCCCATTTAATCTGTCTCTGCTGAGGAAGAATTAAACAAAAAGAAAAAGCAAAAAGCAACAAGCAAAAAACAAAACAGTTGCAGCTGAAGAAACCAGTGAATTACCATCTCTTGCCTTCCATGTCCATGACCAAATTTCTGTTAGATGCAGCTATATACAATAACTACAGCACAGATTTTTTCACTTCCATGCTGCATTTTTTTTTATTTTGACAATGACAGCTTTGACAGTAACTTTTCTCTCATCCTTTCAGTGAGATTTTCTACTTTTGTGAGAAGAACAGCATTGGAGGCTGAACATGAAATTGTCTCCTACCATCTGTTGAAGGCAGACACTGCAATAGTGAGGTCTGAACAGGTAGAATCTAGGGAGGTTTCACTAGGTTTATACAAGAAAGAGGTTGTTCCAGAAACATATTCATAGATGCTGTCCAATATCACCCAAACCTTTGTTTAACAACCCTTTCAGCTGCTTTATCCAGAATTTTGATTTTTAAAAAAAGAGATTTCAGACTTCTCTGACTGGGGTACTCTTCAGAGGGAAAATTGCAGAGCATTTCTGAAATGTCATAAAGTATTATCCTTGATACAACTAAAACCGGTGTATAGAAATTGGCTTTTATTCTCACTAACTCAAAATCAAACACAGATTTTGATGCTTCAGTAAGTAATGGCCTGTTTGCTCTCAAAACACCTAAAAAACTGGTAGTTCCAAAGCAGATACATGTTTTGGACAGAAGTTTTGTGTTCTTCTCTTTTTTTCTAAATCGAAAATAAAAGGGCTCCTAATTTTTTTATTAGAGTCCTATGGCTGCTCTGGATTGCTGTAAAACCGGATAATAAAATATTTGCTGTGAATTCAATAATATGTTCTTCATATATAAGTTGTTTTGAAAGAATATTATCTTAAGACATATGAATACTTTTTTTGTAGTAAGGAATGGTGCACTCACATCCATATAGATTGTACAGAAGTTATCACAAGAAAGTCATTCTTTGCTAGAGCCAACAACAGGAGTATGACTTACTGAAGGAAAGCAGAAATATAAATGACAGATTTGAGCATTTCTTTAGTATTCAGATAAATATTGGCCACATATCTGTGCTCCTGTGAAATCTGACAGAACATCCTTTTTTTTAAAACCTTTTATCTTTAAACTACTACTCCAAAGATGCTGAACATTTTAATATTAAAGCAGCATTTATATTAGGTGGATGATTCTCTTATATCTATTGTAATATGTAAGAGAGAATTTCATTCTTCATTTGTTGCTTATTTTTTTATTACATTTTTTGTTCGGGCTATTTTGGTATTGAATTTTCCATATTTCTCATATTGCCAGAAGAGATGGAAAAGACGTGATGCATGCTCATTCCAGAAAAGCAATTTACATCTTCTTTTTTTGTGTTTTTCTGTCTTTCTAAAGAAGAATAAATTAAGTAAATACTTTCAGAATAATAATTTTGGTTTTCTTAATAGCATTTTGGGCAATCTTTTCCACAGAAAAATTTGGCTACTGCTGTTGCCACTGCCAATTTTACTGATGCTTTACAGTGAAGCTCTAAAACTGCAAAATGAAAAAGCCTGTAGAAAGTCACACAGGATTCAGGGAAATGCCTTGTATTTTCCTTTGCTGTTAAACTCATTGTATTGGGTTGACATGGCAAGGGTTTGGTACCACAGTGTGCTGAAGGAGTGGCTTCTGTGAGAGGAAGCCTGGGGCTGCCTTGTGTTGAATGCAGCTGGTTCCAGCCAGCTCTGAAAGGCCCCAGTACTGGACTAAACTGAGCCCATGATCCAAGCTAATGACCCATCTGTGATAATATAATTAAGGAAGGGTAAAAGAATGTTGCATAGCAGTTGTGAGCGAGAAGAAAAAGAAGTGAACAGCCCTACAGACACCAAGGTTAATGAAGAAGGAGGCAGAGGAGGTGCTTCAAGTACCAGAGCAGAGATTCTCCTGCAACCTGTGGAGAAGACCAGGCCCAAGGAGGAACACAGCAGCAGGTCTTCTGTCACTGGCTGTAGCTGTGTAGAGAACCCAGACCATTCCTGAAGAACAGTACACCATGGAAAGGACCTTGCTGGAGCAGTTCATGAAGCAAGTAGGAAGGATCCACACTGAAGAAATAAATGCAGGGCTCTATCCCACTGTTGAGGAACCCACGTGGGACTAGGAGAAGGGTGTGATGAGGAAGGAGTGACAGAGTCAAAAGGTTGTGAACTGACTAGAACTCCCATCACCTGCCTGCCTGTGCTACTCAGGGGGAAGATTTAGAAGAATTAGGAATGCAGCTGAATCTGAGCAGAAAAGCAGGCTGGGAGTAGGTGTTTTTAATTTTGTTTTCATTTCTCACTATTATACTCTATTTTTAATTTACAGTAAATTAAATACTTTTCGCCAAGTCTAGTCTGTTTTGCCTGAGTCAGTAATTTGTCAGTGATCTCCCTGTTCTTATCTCAACCCAAGACCCTTTTCACTTTTTTTTCCCCCCTTCTTGTCCTGCTGATAAAGGGGAGTCAGAGAATGGATGGTTTGGCAACTGGCAGTCAGCAAGGTTAATCCACCACACTGATTCATATTCCTTCTTTAGTTATGGAAGGCTGATTTTGATTAAACCAATTTTTTATGATTTTTGAGTAAGGCTGAAGTAATGTCTGTTTATGATCTATTTTGCTGTAATAAAGACAGACCGATAGGGAAAGTAATGGATGTTAGAGACAGATATGTGAAAATTGTTTCTGTAAAAGCATATCTTCCCCTATACTGCTTACGTTTGGCAGGATTTTCTTTTCTTTTGGAAACACTGGCTGATGAATATTCTATTGAATTAATATACTAAAGCTTATATGAAGCAGATTAAAAATTTGGTATTTTTGTGTATGTTATTAAACTTTTAATTTCTGATAGCATCTAAAAACACTGGTATTTGGAACAAATCTATTTCAACAGTAAATAACTTGGGAGACATTGAATGCAATTATGCAATTTCTCCTACTACCACGCAAATTAACTGCCAAAACAAAAGAATTCTCTACTCATATGAATTACCAAGGATCTGTTGCTGGTGGCAAGGTTCCAAGGACTTACAAGTTGGTTTAGTTCTTGATTTTCCACACATTTTTGTGCATGCATGGACTATTTCTCTACAATTTTAGGACAGATTTTGCAGTCACACTTGAGCAGCACTGGAGAACTGACAGCAATGTGAAGCAAAGTGAGTACCAATCACATGTACACATTCATGGTTCAGGAAACATTGCCAACCTACGCAGGGCTGGACCATCTTGCACAAGGTTAGATTTGTATCATAGTACTCAGTCTCCCGTCCTAGCATTCAATATAAAACATCCCAGGATTCAATGTAAAATATAAAAATAATGAAATGAGTCAGAGATGCCTGAGCTTTGACAAGCGTGACCAAATCATCTTAACAAATCTTTTTAAGACTCCCCATTCTCTATCACTACCATCAATGTCATACTGCATCCTCAAGGATGTACCTTCAGTTAAGGTCAATAATGGGAATGTAATACTGAATTCTATTTGACTGCAACATTTGCTAGCAGGTCATGTGCTATGGGTTTCTCCATAATGCACATATCCGTCATTGGTGGATGGGAACATTTCTCATACAGGAAAGGAGAAAACTTTTCTGTTGCTTCCCTTCCCCCCCCCCCACACTCTCTCTCTCTCTCTCTCCACAGTAAGTCATTCCAGGTTTTTAGGTTTTCTAATTCTTTAAAAACAGCCCCGAAGTCCAGCTTGAGTATTCAGTTTGAAGCAGCATTTTGTTACATATATTGCAAAAAGCAACATGTAGTTTTCAACTTCCCTCAAGTGTTCTTGGCATTATATTTTTATTATAGACTATATAATATACATAATTGATTCATAATATGAATCCTGACAGAATCAAACATTAAATAAAAACATGATCACCCTAATTTTGTTTGTTTCTAATGAGTCTTCCAAAAGATAGTCTATGCACAGTCTGTAGCAGGGCTGCATTTGATTGAATTAAGTTGGTTTGAATTCTAGCACTGTTTTCAGTTTAGTGGGGTTTGTCATTCAGTGCTGTGTGCTGCCTCCTGTGGATTACCATCACTAGGGCCTATCCTGTCATGGGTAACATCAATGCATATGTCAATAGTCTTGTCGCCTGCTTCAAATTATCTGACTGTTCTTCCCCTTCACACACACAAGAAAGCAGAGCTAATCACAGGGCATCGAGCTCTGGAACATTTAAGACTGAATGAATGAACTTGTTAAAGTGAATTGCAGAGACTAAGAGGATTCCCAAAATTAAACTTGTGAGGGTGCAATTACCATCACACCAATCCCAAAAGAAGCATCACAAATTTTTTTACCTTATGTTTTCACCTGCGATGCAAAACCAGCTTGGTTTACTGTTTCTTTGTTATCACAAACTTTCAAATAAATATCACCATAAAATTAGATAATTATTCCTCCAGATTTAAGAGTTTCAAAATAGATTTGCTAATATATATTGTATCAAAAATATCAACAAACTTCAAAATATTCAAGCAACTTAGAAAACTTACGTTAGGTTACAATATTCTTGTAAACTGTAATAAAACTGTCAAACCTGAATACTGACTCATCATGTCATCATATGAAATAAACCTTTTGATAGTGACAGTACTTTGTTCAGATTGCTGTTAGTTTCAGGATATTTTATTCTTAATCTTTGAAGATAATATTTGACGTTATATGGTAAAGAAAAAGACAGTTTTGTATTTACAGAAACTCAGATAATTGTAGAAGGCTGATAGTAGAAAGAAAATCATTGACATTGACTTGGATTTTCCTCTCAGACCTAGTGGCTCCAATTGCATAAGACTTTGTTAAGTGTTGTAAATGAGTGATATCAGGGTTTATTTCATAAAATATGAGTTAATTTTCAGAAGCATCTTCCTTTAAAGGAGAATTTAATTTGAAATGTAACTAGATGAAATGGAGAAAAAGGAAATCTTAGCAGACATTTCAAGAAAATAAAATGCTTTGAAGAACAAAAAAATGCCAAAAAAACAACTTCTTATGACATTTACTGAAACTTATCACAGCTTAAACTCTAAACCAGCCTTTCAGCTCCTGAGACATGTATTCTTATATCCTGTAATGTCAAAGGAAATATTCAATACTCTTGTTCTTGAAGTTAATAAAATTAAGTCACTGGTTAATGCATTAGCTTGTGTCAGAGACAGATCATGACTAGGTTAATCTTGCTGAGGATTTTCCAGGTTAAATGCCTCAGCAGGACCAGTGGCACACAAGTAGTTGCCATTCTTTGCTTTTGTAGTTAAACTAAGGTACATTTGAAAAACTTTGGCTCCCCTTTGTAACATTTTTTTATGGAGCACAAGGCATGAGCAAGTGCAGATGACCTAAGAACACAGGACTGATGCATGCCTTCTGAAATACTCCCACAGTAATATACAGTCTCATCCGGCCAGACTGCATCTGTAAGCACAACTGTATTTCGTGCAGTTGTGAAGTGCTTTGTAACATTCCTGCTGTGTGGCTTTGTTTTGTGTTC
This sequence comes from Phainopepla nitens, assembly GCA_013400175.1. Lineage (NCBI taxonomy): Eukaryota > Metazoa > Chordata > Aves > Passeriformes > Bombycillidae > Phainopepla > Phainopepla nitens. Next base: position 13,523 of record VXBQ01008549.1, on the reverse strand, counting down.
TCTTTTACTAACCATCTCTCCAGTCTCTCAGGTCTTACCCTGTCTCTGGAAAAAAATATTGGAAGTGTCAATACAGTATGTGTTTCAGTGCAAGTGACCCAGGTCCCTGATCCCTGATCCAGACAGGAAACGAATCTCACAAAAGGATGGAGCTCTGCAACTCTGCACACTGCAGACACCACCACTTTAAAAAGAGTGATCCTGAGCTGTTGACAGGTTTTTGTCATCTAGAAGCAGGGAAGGCTTAATTATTATCCAGCTAATCCCATATGGAGACATAGTTTAATAGACTATAATTTTGCGCACTTCACAGTAGCTGCACAGCTTGCCTTAGTTGCTCACTACCTCTACAAAGTAGCTTGCAGAAAGTTATCCCCTTACAATAAAAGCCGATGCCAGCAGAAAGAGAATGAAGAATGGGTTCAGGTGGAAAGGTCTAATCAGGAATGTACTGTCAAGTCCTTTCAGTCATGTTCCTTCAAAGGAATTTAGGCATTTCAAGTTAACTCTCTCTCCAGTATTCATTGCCCTTTTCAGAGCATCTGGAGAAGAGAATTGACAGTTATGTCGTACCACATGCTGTGTATTTGGAGGACAATTTGCAGATGGTGCTATAAACTGCGAAGAAAGGAGCACTATGGGGACAGAACGTATATACCTGCATAACACATGTGGTTCAACAAATGCACATTTGGATTCATACAGTTATATGTCTGGGTACATATGAGTTCTTTGTTATATTTGCTACTAATCAATATAGCTGAGGAAATAACACATTTAATACGTTAAAAAAATCTTATTTTACTTGAAATATTGTGTATATTTGAAGATTAATTTTGTTTTGTGAAAGAATTAAAAATTGTATTTATTTTCAAACTTCAGTGATTTATCTCTGTCTGGTTTTGCTTCACGCCTCTCAGGGGAAATGATATCACTGTTAAGGTATATTAAACTACTGAAAGAGAGATGACCGCAAGATTCAGCTAACTCAAGTATTTTGAGACAAGAACCATAAAAAAATGAAAGTAGATGCATTTGAATAACTTAAAACTATTTGAATTAGCATGTCTTTTCCCAGTAATTCCCATCTTCTACTCCTTTGTTTGCCCTTATTTCACTGCCTACTGCTAGCCCTCTCAGTAAATTTGAGTGCTAGCCTAAGAAGACATTGGAGCTGATTACAAAAGATGAAGAAAAGGGAATTTAAGTTTAAAAGCAATAAAATGGTATGAGAAAAAAGAAATTGAAATAAAAAAAAAAAGATGTTTTGCAGTGTAGTGCTATTCAGGGAATAATTCTAACAGAATTAAACAGCTACAGGACAACAGGGGCTTGGTTTATTGAAGGCGTTAAAAGATCGTTTAGGGTCTTGAGTATGCAGTAAATGGGGCCCATCTCTCTCTCAGGAAAATCAACAGGAGTTTTGATGTTGATATTAGTGCAACTAGGATTGATCCAAAGAGCACATGGAGGGGAAAACTACGGTATTCCTTTTAGCACTGACTTTGAGTTAATTATTCTAATTAAAGTCACTATTCAGAAATTAGAAAATGCATGGAAATCATAGGGTTCCTGGATTCTGCCTGAAATATGGCAGCTATGGAGAGCAAATGAATTTTTCAAATTTATCATAGCCAAGTGAAAGTTAATATCAGAAAACCTTATGTTACTTTACTGAAGCCTACCAGACAAAATAAATAATTTCTCAATGCTGAAGTGTATGTCTGTAACTCACATATATGGATCAATGTATCAAAAAGATAAGTTCTTCCCAGATTTTTGTATCTTTATTAAAACAACAAATCAGCAAAAAATGAAGACTAGTTCTAAAAATGTGTTGGATAATGGTCCTACAAGAAAGAATGTGAGCAGCTCTCAAATTTCTACTGTTTGGAAACTTTTTTTACAAGACATTTCTATGCAGACACAAAGCTTGAGCTTGTGACACCAGTGTTGTGATAAGGCTTTTAAGGGCAATGTCACAGCTACTTTTTCCCCTAATCTGAATGACAAGGCTTCTTGCAATGCTCTGCCCCTTAATGTTATTTGTAATAAGACTAATATCAGCATCATATGCTAAAAATTCATTGAAGTAGGTACTCTAATAAATTTATTGTTATTTTTAGCAAAACAAATCTTTTAAAAAAACTATTTCACATTGTAGACCCTGAGATAACCTCTTGAGATGAGCAGTTTCATCTCATTTTCATTTTCATCCCAGCGTCATTTTTCTGAATGAGAAACATCAATGTCTCAGCTACAAAGATTTAAGAGGTTATGTTTTTCTTTCCACAAGAGACCTGCAAAACTTTGTACTACACAGTGACAGAAATTGAGATGATCTATAGAATTAAATTCTAAAGCTATATATCATGGTGCCAGAGACTTCTGGTCAATAAACTCATGTGAACTTGTTTCCATTTCTAACCTGCATGTACTTATGTTATGTGTTCCATACAAGTTCTTCTTTGTCCTGCTTCAGGGACTTCCAACTTTAACTTACAGACTTAAGATTAAAAAGCAAAAGGTCACATGCTGTAGAATTTTCACCACGAATGCTGGACAAAATTCCCAATCAAATAGCAGCCTGGATCACTTCGCATGGTATCAAGGAATCGGGAAGAGCAATGTGAAATATGACATAAGGCTGCAGTCATAACTGTGGTATAATATAGCTGTTGTGATTTCTGTAAGAGTTTTGGAATTTTGTAGACCCAAAATAAATATTCCAAGTTTAAGGAAGTCACATATAAAAATCTTGAGTTGAGCCTATTTATTTCACGGTAATATAATTAACATTTACAAGTTTAATGACTGAGATCAATGATACAGCTCACACAAAATATTTACCAAAACCCCCCCCACACTCAATAATTTGCCACTTTTGCTTAAACAAGCTTCTTTTATCTTCTTCTACATAGCATTGAACATAATGGTTCTGCTTTGGAAAGGCAAGGATTCCAATCGTTGATTTTGATATCAAGTGTCAAAGGTGACATTTTATGAACTGAAAAGGTTTAAAGACACTGTTTAATTTGAATTGAGATTATATTTTCTGAAATACATGAACACTCACTGATTCCTTCTTACTCTATATGATCTCTGACATTGCATTCTGAACTCAAATAAAAAGGTATACATCTGGTTTGGCTGTGACATAAGCATAAGCATCCTTTAGTCTGTACTGGAAAAATATGATAAGGGGACCTTAAAATCCAAGAGGATTTCCCTCATATCAGGCACTCCTTGATTGCTTTCTGATAGAAGACCACAAAATAACTTGTGGTCTAATTAAAATTAGATATATCACTACCTAAACTTCTTGCTGCAATTCAAACAATAAATAACATTTTAAAAATAATTAATTCCAAGAGTCACACATGATTCTCCTTGAAATACCCACTACTATATCGAATTTGTGTCTGAATTATTATATTAGTAGACTTTTAGATACACGTAAGTTATAAAAATTTCTCAGCCTTTTTTTAAAATCTTTCTTGCCATGAAAGTCAGAAAGTTAAAATCCATTCTGCTCTTTCACCACTTTTGCAAGCTTTTACAAGCCTAAAACATTGCAGTTGATGAGTGATTTTTCTTCAGATGGGAATGCAGGCAGTAACACTGGCTCATGAATGAACAGGTAACTCTGTAAGTATGTATCCTCTCCATGATCTCACACACTGGGCACAACAGGAATTCTTGCTGCAAAACTGCAAGGACCAAATGGTGTTGTAACTGCTCTCATCTGATTTTACCCCTTTCATCCACTTAGTAACGTACTGTTAGTGATCAGACTCAGCTGTTCAGCATCCAGCAGCTCCCCAGGGAAAAGTTCTTATGAAGTTACCAGTGGCTGACTGGTAAATTATATGAAATCACCAGGGTCCTATTCATCTAAAGTGGCTTCAAAAGAAGAATAATGGAGTTGTAGACCTGGACTTTCCTTTTTTCCCCTATGAAGTCGGCAATCTAATAAAGGTAAGTGATTTGTATGAAGTGCTAAAAAAAAATTAGTTGTCAAATATCCTTATAACATCTTGTTTATAAAACTGATTACAGATTTTGGTCATCATTCTGTTGTAAGATGGCCTGCTGTGACAATTATAATTTAAAATATCTGAGGCACTGCCTGTTGGTCTCCTCATGGCAGAGGTATTTTTCATTTATCAAGGACATATTGAGGGCTCAATTCCCAATATGTAAAAAAAAGGTCATTTATAGAGAATAGTGCATTGTTGCGGCTACTAAATATCAGGACCATTAATACTTCCTGCTGTTTTTCAGATCTGACATTTTTTGTCCTGTGATGTATCACAAAGTATCATTAAACTGAAGTTGCCAACAGAAAAAAGAAAGATGAAGTGAGAAATGTAGAACACCTTTTACACTATTTCCTCTTATTCTGAGGCACTGTTTATTACTTAGCTTGCTAATGAGAAATTGTTTTTCCTGGTGGAAAAAAATAATCTCATAAAGGGTAGATAAAAAGGATCTGGTTTCATTAAGTTATTTTGTATGAGCCTAATATAATTAATTCTGAAATAATCTGCTGACAATGCCACTTGAATTATGGAAAGGATGAGATGTGTGGCTTTCATATTTATTTTCTATTCAACCATATGTATCTATAATATTTAGGCAATATAACATTAAATGAGAAACTACTTCTAAAATTTGAGTATAATTGGAGAATTATAAATTACTTGATAAAATTAAAAACATGTGGAATCTGGCCCTAACTTCTTAAGAAATCGGTTTCTCCTTTAGCATGCTCTCTATGGTAGTATTGAAAATGTTACAGGTAAAGTCAATTAAAGCAGCTCATGATACATTAGTTTCAAAGTTATACACACCCAGCTTTCTTTTTTCTTTTTTATTTTCTCTTTTATTTCTCTCTCTTTTCCCCTCTTTTTCTATTTTTAAGTTATTTTCACAATACTACCATTTATCACATAATATACAGAACATGAACTTCTGACTGGATATTTCATAAAAGTTTTGCACTTAGGAGTTTCAGACCATTGCGCAATGAGGGTCTTATGCAGATCTGTATATTCCATTGAAGATGATTTCTAAATGGAATGAGCCCAAATTTTTGAAACTGATGAAAAGTCTTCAAAAAGCCTATGATGGGGTTTATAGATCTTTGGCCATATTCCCATTGAAATCAGCAGAGCAGAGAATTGCTGATTTCACTTGTGGACTAGATAGTGATAAGGAGTTAAAACAGGAAACCAAAGAAGAGTGTTAAACTCTTAGGATTCTTTTATGGCATGAATTAGGTGCCTCACTTTGGGTCTGACTCGCACCCTCAGTCCTGGGGTCACCCTCCTGATGCACGGTGTTAAGTTGTAGTAAATTGTGTAAGAAGTGATCACACAGAGCCCTCTGCTAAGGGCAAAAGCCAGTGACGGTTCTAGTAGGAGTTACAGGTCTGCCTCTGACATGCAGCCAAAGGAAATATTTTTCCCTTAACCTAGTGGTTAGTAAATTCAGACAGCCAGGTCAGGGGATCTGATATATATATCCCATATTCCGCGAAAATTTCCTATTTATCAGAGGTGAGCTGGTGCTTTCAGCTCCTTTCCACATCCCTTGGCACAGCTGTTTACAAACCTGGAAAATGATTGAAGAATAGATATAGTCTTCTGACTTGATAGCTTGCATTTAGAGCAGTCAGTAACAGAAATTATCAGGGTTCTAGGCTTTACTCTTATTTTTTCTTTAAAATCCAATTAGTGCTTGCTGTAAAATATAAATAGAATTAGATCTTAGATTTCCTTCATCTCCCTGTTGAACCCAGCTTTGGGTTTACCTCTGCTTAATTTCTCTTGATTTTTTTGACTGCTCTGAAACTGTTCAACACCTTGAATTTCTCATGCTTAGTTCATTAATTTTTGGATACGTATTCTCATCTGTGCAACCTCTGGGGCTTCACACATGATGCTATTATTTGTATTTACACAAAGTGTAGGATTTGCTTTGAGAATAAGGACCTCTTACACAAGGCTTAATCCAGCCACATGCTACAGTGTGTTATCCACAGAAATGACAAAATTAATAAATGTGTTATTTCTATTTACTATTTCTCAGAATATGCAACTATAATCGAGCTATTCGAAATATGTTAAGTGTTGTTATAGACTGAATTCCTTATTAGAAGGTAAGCACTTGCACTGGCAAAAAGCCAGATAAGAGACTGATAGCAGGGTTTGGCTTACAGTACAGAGTAACAATAATTTGCATGGCAGTAATTGGAAATATATATTCATGCATGTCATTTACCCTACCAGATATGTCACTGATGAATATGTAAACCTGAACTTCCATATATACCCATTCCCCATCTGTAAAATTGAAACAACACACATTCTTCTCATAGGACAGCAATGAAATAAATTCACTAAAAACCAAAGAGAATTTATCTTGATATGTGGCAAAAAAATCTCTACAATATATTAAGAATTGCCTGTTCAAATCTTGTTTTGAATATAGATATCTATATATAGTTGAGACAGAGAGAGGCAGTGAACAACAAATAGATAACAGGTACATACTTACTGATTTAATGGACATTGTCCATTACACATCCTGACAGCAGCGGCAAATGCAATCATTAAGTTACAGGTTGCATCATAATTCATAATACAATTAGGAAAATTTTATCTTTCTATTTTATTTTTCTCTTAAAGAATTTTTATGTTAAAAATGCTGGCTTTAAATAAGCAAACCCATGAAAGGAAGGAAGCAAAACAACAGGACAGATAAATATTTTCCCAAAACCTCTGAAATTTTAACTATAATTGGTTTTCATTCTGTCAAAACCTATCTTCTGTCTGAGTATCCCTCTAAAAAACTGACTTGAATGTCCAACTGCTTTTCCATGAAGTCTCATTATAATGACAAGTATTTAATGATAACACAACTCAACTCTATGAGATTGATAAACAGCTAAATAGTAATGGAATTACTCCAGTCTAATTAAAGCATATACAGTTGTTTCAATCTGTAGCTCTTTTTTCACCGACAAGATTCCATTGGGAATAGTTTGTAAAGTGGGGCTATTGAGAGGGTACACTTATTCATAAAAAACAAGAGGATGAGAGGTGAATTTTTGCATGCAGTGGGGGACAAAGAATAGGTAAGATAATTATGTCTATTCATATCTTGCATTCACACGTTCCATTTAAAACAAATACAATAAAACCCTTATCCCTCTCCAAACACAACTGCCCATGCTTTTTATTGGAATTAGAGCACTCTAGGTTAAAACTATTACATATTATTTAAGACTAGAATAAAAACTATGGGCTTAATTTATGCTGAAGTAGGTTTATGCCGGTCCCTTATGACATATAAAGTTCATTGTCATTAAACTCCACAACTGAATATCCTGTAATACATATGACTAATCTTGTGTAGGTATGTCAGAGAAGTACTTTTAGACCTTACTGTTATCATCACTACGGAATATTCACCAAGAGACCTCTGGCTTAGGAAGACTGTTAATGGAGTAAGACTACTCATAATAATGTTACTGTTGTCACCACACCATGTTGTGCCCTAGAGAATTCTCTTTTTCTCTGTTGAATACAGGAAGGAACTTGGGGAGATGGGACTTCAAGGTAAAGCAATGCTCTACGAGTATTGCTCCATCTTTTGTTTAGCAGCTGAGCGTTGCGCTGTCGTGGTTCTTTTATTTGTCCTCAAGCTGCAAATAACTCCTTACTTATATCAAAGTTGTTCAGTAAAAAAAAGGAGAAATTCCAAAATGTGGCCTTCATTTCCTCTCAGTCCTCACTGCTCCCTTCCCATGCCTCATATCTGTTCCAGCTAACTCATTCATTCTGCACTAATGAAGATGGAAGGATAAGAGTGAAATAATGTCAAAGGCTTGGTCTGGACCTCAGTTTGGCTGTGGTGGCCACTGTCTCACTGTTGCTACTTCTCCACAAAGACAAGTCTATGCCTTCTTCAGAAGGAACAGGGTTTATCCAGTGAAAGCAAAGGAAGGGAGCATCCAAACTACTACAATGAAAAGAGCAGAGCCCAGTCTAAAAACTTGAGAACGGCTGTACCTAGACTGCACAAAAATAATAAGAAATAAAGAATTTCTGGACAGAGAGTATGTATTGGATAAAGGGTAGCAGTGCACACAGGTACGACAACCTAATTCTAGTTGGGTTTATACACCAGCTAAGAACACACTGAACTAGGACTGAAGAACGATATCTTTGGGAGGACAAAAGAAAAAACCAACTTTGTTCAGAATATTCAATATTTCTTTCACATTTTGCATGTTTTATTCTTTCTTACTTCCTCTATCCTGAGTGAGAAAACCTGTTGAACAGCTGCCCATAGCTCAAAGGTGGAAATATAAATAAAGGCATATAATGGAAATGTAAAAACTTCATGCCCTTCCCTGTTGTGGGATCAGAGGTCTATATCTCTGGTTTTTAGTACATTAAACTACCAGTATATAGTTTATTTCTTGAGATATAAATCAGAAGAGCCTATGATTTAGGGGCTTGCCATGTAGATTACCAGGTAATGCCTGGTGCTTTTCCTTTGACCGTTTTGAAATTTGTATTCTGACCAATATTCAAGCAAAATAATTTCCTTTCATAGATATATTATCAATATATAACTATATATTTGTAACTATAACTATATATTTATAATATATAACTGTCCAAACATTTTCTAATCACTCTTGCTCTACCAAAGAGCTCTATAATAATCTGTCTATGAACTCTGCTTTCCAAATTTAACTTTTCCTCCCCTCCAAACTACCATCACTGTAGTTACCAAACTGCATATATGCTATCATTTCCTCAGGTACAACGGTACCCATTGTTTAGATTATTATTGTACTCGTTCTTACCGTGTGTAATTATTTCTTGAAACTGAGATATCTATCTATTCTTTCATAAACATATCTTTTGTCTCTTGGCAGCTGATATAAAAATAATATCGCAACAGGGTAAGTGTTGAATTGAATATGAGGAGTGAAATGTGCTAATTATTTATCTCTGGTGTCTTTGTTTTTAGCTTATCCATAATGTACATTAATATATTTAGAAAGTTTAAAAATATGACCATAATGTAATCTTATGTCAATTTTTTTTTTTGCCTCTAAAGCTCATGGTAATTTGTAAAGCAATCTCAACATAAAAAACCTGTTGAAAGTTTCGAAATTACTGATAAGGAAGAAGATCCCTTTGCTCACTGCTGGAACACAGCTTTCTTCCAAAGTATTTTTCTGTGCAAATTGATCTTGTACACTTCAGGAAAGGAATGAGGTATTCACTTCTTCCTTTTGAGTAATACTCATCATTTAGTTCACCTACTATTTCTTTATCTCACTCTCCATCATTACACACAATTTTTAAGATTGAAAATTCTTTCAATATTTATTCTGCTTCAGCGGAAGGCCTGCCACTGGAGCCCCATGGTGCCATTTGGCATATTACTGCAGAAGACCTCCTATAGTCCCTCAACCTCTGGCTGCTCCTTAAAAGTCCTTTTCCACAAAGCATTGACCTAGACAAACTATTCTTAGTTTGTGATATATAAAATCACAACCCCAAGTGCTATGCATTCAAATCATCATATGCCGCACAGAACTCCCATCTTTCCTTCCTCCCTTCTTTCCTTCCATGTGAAAGAAATCTCCGCAAAGCTATTAAGGATAATGATGGACAGATTCCTTTACCCTGTATTAAAGGACAAGCAGACAGTCAAATTCATTCACAGGTACACATTTGCTCCTGTGATGCCACATGCATATTCTGTTGACCTAGATGTCTTAGCTATCTGCCTTCTTTTTCTTGGCAAAGAAAAAATTAAAAAAATTTTGCTAAATCTTCAGGTTCAGGGAGTGCATGAGAGCAGAGCTAAGGAAAACAGCTGCACTATTACCTAACAATGACTTTAATTTACTTTTCTGTTTCAGGATTTTCATTTTTCATGTGATGGTTGCAGATTATTTTTAATCAAAGTGTGAAAACAGTAAAAAAACCAGATTTGTTCTCAAGCAGTTTATCTATTACACTCAAAATCTTGTAAAAAACAAAAAGGACCATAAAATACATTTATGTATGACCTTATTGTTAATCCAATTAACTATTTAAAAGTCCAACAGTCTAAAAAATAGTAATAATACTCTTAAAATAATTTTATGTGAATTGGCTAGGAGCTACCCCTTTTACCTGGGCTTATTCTTATCCTTTCAGTCTTTGGGATCTGTGGTCAAGACTTCATTATGTCTCATGAGCTGCAGGATGGAAAGTTTTTAATGGGTTTGGAACATCAAAAGTCTCACCAGGAGGAACAGCTCATTTATGAAGTGCATGCAAGATTTATGTGCGAAGGTGGGGTGCATCTTTCCTCTTCAGTTTGTTATGCTTGGATTTATTTTTAAGTGCTTCCTTAACTCTGGCTGATGCTTTCTGGCTGATCCTAGGTGAGTGATGAGGATAACCCTCACCATTTCCCCATGCTCAAACATGGAAACACCCTGGGTTTGCCAGACCCTTCCTGTGGAGGCACTGGCACACCTCAGACTCAGGCAAGGAACACACCAGGCACTTGGACCTGAGATAGGAGCTGAAACCAGCCCAGCCCAGCTCTGGCCAAGGTGAGCTCAAGCTAGCCCTGAGACTGGTGCTCTGAGCTCAGGAAACAGCCTAAAGCCTTTTTACCAGAAATGGAAAAAAATGTAGAATTGACTGTGTTACAATTCTGGCCATAGATGAAACTGTTATTTGGTTTTGGGTTCTGTTTTTTTTTTTGTGAGTTTGTTTTGGTTTTTTTTGTTTGATTGTTTGTTTTTTCTTTGTTTTGCTTTGTTTTTTCTCGTCTATTTTTATAACAAATATATGCAAAGTCACATCTTACAGTCTTGCAGAAAGTCCCACTATAAAAAACTGTCTTCAACATGATGGTTTGTATTTAAATATATCTTAATGGTAGATTTCCAAAAACAGATGAACACATACTACTAAGCTGTTTTTCACAAGGACTTGATTCCCTAAATTAACTGGTGGTCTGTTAGCCACACTCCACATTAGTGAAACAACTACATTCCTCAAAATTAATTGCATCCAGGTTTGCTAAAGAGCATTAACATCTTTTTTTTCCTATAAGTACTAAGTGCATTGCGTACTCATACAAATATATGGTAAAAGCTTTTTTCTTACCATGTTCTTGCACATTGTTGAATATCATGAATCTAAAAGTGTGATTTACTGTGTAGACTGATCTCTGCTTTTATGTGAATGCATAATATTTATTTTTAATGCTAATGCATCCTCTCTGGAAACATTACTACTCTGTAATGACATCTTTATTTTGGTTTAAAGCTGGGCATGCTTGCATGAGCTCAGAGGTTTATTTTTTTTTCATTATTTGCTGTTCTGTATTAAAAGGACAGAAGACAAAATCCACAAAATGCTTCATAAAACTTTTAGATGGTGCATGCATAAATTAAGCTGTAAAAGGTGTGACTTTTCTCATTGTGACCAAAAATTACAGGAATATGAGATCCAAATGAATGAACTCACATACAATGAGAATGAAAAGCTGTATGTTTATTCTGTACGCTTCTGACTGATCTTTAGACATTTGGCTTTTGTTTTTAAACACCAAGGAGTGCTAAATGGAAATTTCAAAAATGAGCTAAATAATTGCTTGTAGACAGAGCTGAATGATATGCAAGTAATAAGGGGTCTCAAATTTTCTTTCTCTTTCTTTCTTTCTTTCTTTCTTTCTCTTTTCTTTTCTTTTCTTTTCTTTTCTTTTCTTTTCTTTTCTTTTCTTTTCTTTTCTTTTCTTTTCTTTTCTTTTCTTTTCTTTTCTTTTCTTTTCTTTTCTTTTCTTTTCTTTTCTTTTCTTTTCTTTTCTTTTCTTTTCTTTTCTTTTCTTTTCTTTTCTTTTCTTTTCTTTTCTTTTCTTTTCTTTTCTTTTCTTTTCTTTTCTTTTCTTTTCTTTTCTTTTCTTTTCTTTTCTTTTCTTTTCTTTTCTTTTCTTTTCTTTTCTTTTCTTTTCTTTTCTTTTCTNTTAGGTTTAGGGTTAGGTTTAGGCTTAGGCTGAGGCTTAGGTTTTGGCTTAGGGTTTGGTGTTAGGGTTAGGGTTGGGTTAGGGTTAGGGTTAGGGCTTAGGGTTAGGATTAAGGTTTAGGCTTGGGTTTAGGCTTCAGGTTAGGGGTTTGGTTTAGGCTTAGGGTTAGGCTTAGTTTTAGGGTTAGGGGTTCGGCTTAGGGATTAGGGTTAGGGCTATGGTTAGGGTTAGGGTTGGGTGGGTTAGGGTTAGGGTTTGGGTTAGGGTTAGGATTAGGCTTCGGCGTATACTTAGGTTAAGGCTTAGGCTTAGGGTAAGGTAATAGGGTTAGGTTTAGGGTTGGGTTAGATTTAGGTTTAGGGTTAGGTTTAGGGGTTAGAGTTAGGGTTATGACTTAGGCTTAGGCTTAGGGGTTAAGTTTAAGCTTAGATTTAGGCTTAGGCTTCGGATTTGGCTTTGGCTTTGTGTTTAGGGTTAGGGTTAGGGTTGAGTTAGCATTCGGTTTAGGGTTAGGTTTAGGGGTTAGATTTAGGGTTAAGACTTAGGCTTAGGCTTAGGTGTTAAACTTAGGCTTAGACTTAGGCTTAGGCTTTGGCTTTGGCTTTGTCTTTGTGGTTAGGGTTAGGCTTAGGGTTAGGGGTTAGGGTTAGGCTTAGGTTTAGGCTTAGGTTTCTGGTTAGGTTTACGGTTAGGGATAGGGTTAGGGTTAAGGTTAGGGTTAGGGGTTAGGTTTCCGTGTTAGAGTTAGGGGAATTGCATTGAATTCTGGTAAACTGTGATACTTCTGTGTACCATACAAAGACTATTATGAGTCTAACAGATGTTAGTTAATTTCTCTAATGTACCATATTAGTATAATTCAACTTAGTCTGGATGGTTCATGCATCTGAAAATGGATTAGATTTGACATTTCATGTGGACAGGCATCAGGCAAATGACAGAAGACTGAATGAGTTTGTCATTTTGCTTAAATATCTCTCTCCACTTGCAAACTTTGTGTAGGTGTGTTTATTGTTTTTTTTGTAAGGGTTTATTGTTGGCCAAGATTCCTGTCATTGTAGTCAACAAGAGTGGATAGGTGGTAGTAGTTGGAAAAATAGACAATAATTTTCAGATCCCTCCTTTGGCTTAACATCTTGCACAGATTAGTTGACTTTCCTGGGTACTTACTCCAAGATACTTATCTAATCACTGGACTGCATGAGGCAATTCATACTAACGTGGGCTATTTATATGAAATAGATAAAGGGTTAAAATTTTGTGGACAAGATTACTGCTAGGGAACCTCTTTCTTCAAAGGCACCTGATCTAAAAAATTCATTCAGGTGTTCTAGTGTGTACTGGAATAACAGGGATGTTTCAACATCTCTACCATAGAAGGAAATTGATACCCTGGATATAAACTTTACTTTCTCCAAAATTCACATTTAAAGACTGAGAATTTGTTCTTACAGTTTACAGAA
>VXBQ01008531.1:77345-186000 GCA_013400175.1 Phainopepla nitens | reverse complement strand
TATGAAGAATTTTTTTTTTTTTTTTGGTGACACTGAAATGAGCAATATGTCTAAGAATAAACAGCAAAGTATGTGAATAATAAGTAAATGAATAATTGGTCATCTTTCTGTCAGGGAACTCATTGTGCTTTGCATTTGTCTTAGAGTTTTATATGCAGTAGGCTGGAGCTCAGTGATGACATGTATTTCTGAAAATCTCAGTGTGAGTCTGTGGCAGAGCCAGAAAAAGGAATCAGGAATTTGTGTTCGCTGACTCATCCAGTTAGAAGTATGCTACTTATGGGCATATGTGAAAAAATAAAATAATCAGTGAACAAAGGGGGTTTTTTCAGTCTCTGATTACAATCCATTGAGCAAAGGTAGTCTGTAACAGGCTGGGATGTCTGGAGCTGCTCCCATTTGGCTAACTCTAAAGGAACAGTCAGAAGATGATACTGAGGAGCACTGAAGAGGCTTTTTTTCTGCAAAAGGCTATTGATGCTCTTCTATAGGATGGTGATGTAACTCTAAAGTTGGTGGTGATATAGCAAATAACTTTCCAGCTGGCAGCTTTTCAGATGGTCTCACAGCTGGGAGGAGCTTTCAGGCTACCAAGGGTTCGGACGTGCTGTCCCGGTGCGGGTCTCGGGAGCGCCGTGTGCTCCACGATGGGCAGCTCTTCCCAGCTTCTTGTAGTGCTGCTAGTTAGGGTTCTGTAGTAGGCTGGGTCTGAGTCACAGTGTACAGCCCTCACTTCTTTTTTTGGCAAATGAGATAAAGGGCTTTCTCAGCACCTATCTCTAGCCTTGATCAACAGTCTGCCACCAAAGGTTGTTGTGTCATTCTGAAGAAACTGACATTTGCAGCATCGATACTGCTGTGATTTCTTCCCTTTTGCCTGTGAATGCAAGCCCTGCTGCCAAGAAGAACTTTCTCACCCATAATACTTCTCAGCCATGTGCCAAAGTAGATATTGGACGGTTTGCCAGGTTAAGGCCAAACTGTTTGGAATTTAATTTATTGGAAGCTTGTTAGTTTGTCATGCATATTATCGACAAAAGTATTGACAGAGTCTGTTCTTCTGTTGCATTCATATGTGAAAGTAATTTTTGTCTCCTATTTTTTGTAGCAGCTAATTCAGCCAGAATTCAAGTGTGAAGGCTTTTCCTAATTTAGAGGAATTTTAAGAACTGGAAAATTATGATACGTAACTAGCTATATTTGAACGGGTCTCTGAATTTACATAATAAATGCCTGACTTTTGCAGTTAGCAGAACTAAAATATGGAGAGGATCAGAACACTATTTAACACACTGTCTTACTGCTATCTCAAATTTCTTTTATTCAGATGTGTTTCTTTTGTTCAGATGTAATGGGAAAAAAATCTATTTCAGTACTGGAAAAAGCTCAGGACACGGTCTTTGATCCTCACGTCCCTCTGTCTTTAGGTATTATCCTCATTTCACAGATGGACAAAGTAAGGCAAACAACATGTGACCTTTTTTTCTTAAAGCACTTGGAGATCTGCTACTGAAAAGCATATGAAAAAGCTACACACTCCTTATACAGTTATGTAGCTTTTCTTTAACATATCCAGCTACTTCATCTCAGGCAAACTGAAAAAAAGAAACATATTCAGCTGGGATAATGTACCTGCCTGCAGAGCGTTCTGATTAAATTATACACCATAAAATTATACTTGAGTAGGTCATGTAGTAAAAATAATAGTAATAACAATAATAATAATAAATAGGATGCTGCCTTCAGGAGTTCCCTCAAGAGCTCCAGGTAATTTGTGGTTTTTAAAATTCTGATAGCTGTTATTTCTGATATATGGAAAATACTCCCTGGAAGTGCATTCAGTTCCTTGTCTTCTTTTGATGTCCTGCTGTTGGAGAGTTCTGCATTTTACTTTTGACTGGCACATAAAAGAAGAAGAAAAATGAGTTTGAAAAATTAGAATTAGAAGATAAATTTGTTGTGAGCAGCAATGAACAAACAGTGCAGTCAGTACCTGAGAACAGGCACGGCCTTTGATGAAAGGCTTAGTAATTACAAGTAGATTTCCATCGGTACGTGTTTGTAAAACCCCTGTACCAAGTGTGCAGTGGAGGGAGGACGTTGTGAAATAGAACTTGCCATATTCTGTTCGGGCCGTGTAGAAATTATCCGCCTTGTACAGTCAGGATAACCAGAAGGATAAGTTTACTCCTTTTCTCGTTTTACCGTGCTATTGATTGCTTCCCGTGGCATCAGCTAAGGCTGCAGTGTATGAGAGAAGCGCACTCCTTCGATGTGGGGCGGCCCAGGGCCGTGGCTCGCTGTCGCAGGCCGGTCCCCGCGCTGGCGCCGGCAGCAGGCGAATTTCGGTGCGCGGCGGGACGCGGCGGAGCGGGGCCAGGGCCGAGAGCAGTGCGGCGGCCGAGCGCTAGATGCCACTCTGAGGCCACAGTAGGAGCCTGGCAGCTCGGCAGCGTCCCGGAACAGAGGCTGGGAACGAGAGCTCTCGGAAAGCCCCGTGTGGGAGGGAGACAGGCCGAGCTCCTTGCATACCCCTCCGATGACGCTCAGAGAACAAACAGCGAAAAGGTGAATCAGGGGCCACCGGTGCTGCACTTGGGCCCCACGTGAGTCAGGGCCAGCAGCAGGTGCTTCGGATGGGAACTAAACCTCCATCCAGAGCTAGCAAATAATCTCCCACTTCAATGGCTTTGCGCACAGGTGTCCCCACTTCTGACCTATTAGCCAGATGGGCTCAAAAGGAAGGTGGAAGAGCAAGGTGAAAGGGCAGTTATAGCTCACTGGATGGGATTTCATGGGAGTTTAAGGATGAGCTGAAGACCCGTGGCTCTTACTGTGTTTCTGCTGGTACAGTTGCCCTTCAGGTAGGTCTTTAAAAGTCTGTGGTCATTAGAAATACAGTTAACAACTCCCTCCTTCACCGTTCTCATACATGTCCTAAACATTGCAGCGTTGTGCTGAGAACCAAGCATCAGAACTGTCTATAATCTGACTGAACTAATAATGGGCATGAGTCACAAACCTCAGCGTGGGTGTCATGCGGCTCAGAAAATGCAGGAGTATCTGAAGAAAGGTTTGGCTTGTTGTCAGGATACAGGCTAGTTGTGTAATTTGGATTCAGATCAAGGCTGAAATGTGGAATGAAGTTTTGATGGGGCAGCATCTTCTGGGAAGTGAGTCTGCTTTAGTGAACAGCTTGGAACACTTTCTGTGAGTGACCCATACTATACGTCTTCTAAAAAGTATTCCCTATTCATGCAGTGCAACATTAGCAACACAAACACATTGCTTCAAAGTACTGAAGCTGTGACCTACTAAAAGGGACAGTGAAAGCAGAGGAACATGTATCTATTTCCTTTCCTGTGGAGGGATTTACCAAAGCAACATCATAGTTTTGTGTGAACTGTGTGGCTTGTAGTCCTGAGCCTTAAGGATGAATACATGTCAATCTGGAGGAAACAGGAAGGGATAAATCCCGGTAAAAATCCTAGTCAGTGATGCGTATTATTCCTCTTCAATTACTTGGTATTCCTACATAATCAGGAATAGTGTGCAATGCATGGCTAAGTGAGTTATGTTAGTCTCGAATAGCAGGCTTATAGAGAAAATAAGATTTTTCACTGCTATTAACTACAGGGAGTTTTTTAGGTAGAAATGGTGGATGTACATTTCTCACAGCTGAGGTTTATTTTGAGTGCTAACTTCCTAAGAATGCTAGCATTGCTTTTGTGGCCTGTACTCTGCTGCAACCCTCCCGTGTGAACTGTGATTGGATCCAACCCTGTTGAGGTAGAGATGTGCGTGAGTTTGACTTTTACGGAGTTAAGTACTCAAAAATAACTGCTCTTGGCAAAGTGCAAGTATAATGCATTGTCTGGCTGTTTCATTCTCTACACTAATTGGTCTGTACAAAAGAATAAACAAATATTTACTGTAACAGGTTTTATGTGAGCTCAAATGCTAGAGGACTGTATTTTTGGTGTTCAAGTTCCTGTACTTGCTCTTTGCTGTCCAGTTTAAACATCTTTTACATTGGGATCATAAATCCTACTAGTGAAACATTGCCAGCATGCCCTGGAAATTGAGTGGCACTTCAGTAGCCAGTTTCTAGTAAAAAGTACCAGAAAGAAACATTCTGTCTTTCCTGCCACCATCTACCTTCTTGAAAAAAATATCTTCTAGAAGACTGATTGTTCAGTAGTGTACAGAAAGCCCGTATGTGTTCCTTCTGCTTCTCTATAAGTATGTGAAAGTATATTGTCCTGTGGTTGTCTAAGTCCACTGAGTAATCCATCTGGGGACCCTTACACGTGTGACTAAAGCCTCAATACTTGGGTAAAGCAGGATGTTGGGTCAGTTTCTGTTTTCTATAACTTGAATTTAAATGTAGAATTGACTACTTAGAAGTAGCACTTTCTCAGATATTGAGAAAGGAGTTTGGTCTTTTGCATGTGAACTACACAAGCATTGCACACACGCACACTTCTATCCATGAGGTCACCCCAAGTCCTAACGTGGAATTTCAAGGTTCTCTGTTGGCAACATCCGTCTTCTGCACCCTCCTCGTATTAGCATTGATCTACAGGGGAAATAGAGAACACGGCTGTGTTATTATATACCTGCCTGCAATTTCTGCTCTAGTGATTGAGTGTACATACAGAATTTTTGAAACATGGCCATTCTAACTTATTTTGTCTTCCTGTCAATAGCATGGCACTTGTCCAAATTATGGGTCGATATCAGCTGATCTTTTTATGTTAAACTGTAATGAAGTTGCCTCTCTTATTGGAGATGTGATCTTGCTTCAGGCAATGCTTTTAACTTCGGACTTTTGGAATGGAAAGGGGGAGAAGGGAAACAGAAGCAGAGGAATGAGCAAAAGCCAGAGTGGAGAATAAAAGCATTCCTTCCTCTTTTTGAAAGAGGTTGGAGCTGGGTAAGAGGGGAACATGGGTATGAAGGGAGCTGGCTTGTTAGGACTTGTCTTAGTATGGGTAAGAACTGTCAGCCTCTACTTTCTTCAAAGTACTGGCGAAAAGCCAGTGGTGGACACTGGGAATTAAAGCCTGGCTCTATTGAAATTTTGTGCAACCTTACCTTTAATTTCTATTTTTTTTTTTCCAATTTTATAAAGTTTGTGAAATCAAATAATTGGAAGAACAGAGGAAAAATGGAATGAGGCAAGGAGTGGGGAATGAGAGATGTAAAAGGGGATATTAGATCAGCCATTTTTCCCTTGTGGGCAGGGTGAGATGATCTCTACAGTGAATTCTCCAGGTCATTATCTAGTTCAGAAAAGTTTCAGGGTATCAGTGTTCTGTCATAGCTGTAGCACAGAGCTATCATTTCACAGGTATTCTCTGAAATTCTTCAGACTGCCCCTGCTTTTACTTTAATCTTATTTAACTTGTATGGCCAAAATATAGAGGGGAACTTTTTCTCTCTCATTTCTATGGTAAAAGGTTTGTGGAAGAAAGATGTTTTTTCCTGGCTTTTGGAAAAACAATCTGTGGAGGACTATATTTTATTTTGTAAGGGGAAAAATCAGTGGAGAAGGGAACTTGGTGGATTTGGAGCTGGTAGTCACTGGCTGAAGTTGACAGACACTTTCCTAGAACAAAGGGATGCTGATATTTTTAAAGGGATCTGTTTGTGAGCCATTTAAGAACAAGTCAGTTTCTCTCAGAACTGCCTCTGAGCCACTCCTACAGCTCAGTTTTGGCTGCTATGAATATGTGCAATATTTCTGGAGAGCCCAGGAGCGCCTCCTATTCCAAGTGTCTCATTTGTATCTCTGTCCCACGTGGGATGGGAGGTGTGAGGCCTGAGTATTCAGCAGTTCTCCTCAGTTTCTCTGCAGTGGCAGGTGGGCCAGCAAAGGGAGGGAGCTCTGGGACACCCCAGCCTGGTCCCTGAGCTGGCTGACGGGAGGATAGGGAGCCTGGGGGGCACTGCAGCAGGGACCAAATAATAGTAGTGAATGCAGCCAGTCTCACCTTCCAGCTCTCCTCTCCAGAGCATGTGGGGCTCCCTGCAGGTCTTCTTTCACTGGATCTCTCTCGGTCTGCAGTCTCAGTCAGCATAGCTTCACTTCTGTGTAATTGTATGCAAGAGATGGTTAGTTTCCTTTGCAGTTTTTATATTTTCTTCCTTTTAAACCTTTTCAGTGTGTGGGTGCTGCCCCCCCTTCTGCCCCCTATAATTTTATAACTATTTCTGATACAGGAAGCTCTGTGTGTCTTTCTAAATATTACGGTTACTATGATTCTTAGTTACTTTATGGAAATATCTTAAAATATAATACAAATTTGGACTATTGGACTTGAGAAGCACATGATGTAAGAATTGCAAATGATTGAGTGGGACTGATAAACTGAGATGAGTAGGGGAAATTAAGGAACTAAGCAAACAGTTTCTTTTCTGTCAAAGAACTGTAGCTGAGTTGGAAACTGAATTTTTATTGCACAGTCTCATGTAGATACTTTTAATTCCAAGGATGTGTCTTCCCTTTTTGGAGACTTAAGTAAAAAAATACCTAAGACCCCTCTATTTCAGGCTAATGCTGAAATGAATAATGAAAAGTTGAGACTATGATAGTCAAGAAGTTTTTGAAGTTTCAATCAGTATGTAGTATCCACTTCAGTTTTAGTCTATTACTCTTCTGGGACCTTATAATTCAGTTAGTGAATTCATACTCATATTTGTCCCCCTTGATACAAGATTGGCTAACAATTACATTGGAGACATCTCTACAATAGTTTTGTGCTTGCAAGCCTACAATATCTAAATATCTCAAGAAACATTTATGGTTATTAAGGCCTTGGTAAGGGACAGTGTAATTTCAGTTGTGTAAATAATGAACTGAGAGAAAAGACTGATATTTGGGGAGAAGTACAACAAAATTTTGGTAAATCTGGATGGAAAACGTCCGTCTTGTTCAAGGGAAAAACTCTAAATTCTAAGACACTGTTCCTTGTAGTGCAAGGATGAGAAATTAAATTGAGTGCTTTTTGTGAATTACAATGAGAGAAAACCTCAAGCATTACTTTGGGTCTGTGGAGAGAATTTAAGTTTTTGGTGATCCTACTGTGAAAAGGAAATGAATAGCTTCTTTTAAAAATCAGCTTAGTATTGGTAGTAATGTTGACTATAAAAAATGGATTATTTTGTACTAATTTAAAAATATTTATTCATCAAGTGTTTTGATTCATGTAGTTTGTCAAAAGTGGTTGATCTTTGATAAAAGATGTTTTGGTTTGCTGAATTTACATGTTCATCCTGAAAAACATGTTAAAAAAAATCCAGCTAGCTATAGTGCCCAGCAAAGAAAATAGAGGGAGGCCACAGCCATAGTTCTTTTGCTAGCGTAGGAGGTAAAAATTAAGACTTGTACATAGCTTTTCAAAGAGTTTGGAAACCTGTTGGTGTAAATCAGCATAGCTGCACTGAGGTCAGTGAGGTCTGGCTGTCAGTCTGCTCCTAACTGTGCCACAAAGCTACTTTTTTTTTTTTTTACCCCTGAAACAAAAAAAAAACAGAAAAAAACCAAAAAAAGGCACAGTAATTATGTATAAGTTAATACGCCGTAGTGATAGGAGATGTTATTTTCTTCAAGCCTGGGAAAGAAAGTGGCAGAGACAAGAAGCAAAGCTGGGAGATATGGAAAAATAAAAATAAACCCCAACCAAATCAAGAAGTTTCTTGCCCTTACCAATAAAATCCTGTTTTAGGAGACCCAACATCAGTCACAAAGCAGATGCTGGCAGTGCTCCTGCTCAGCAGGCGACTAGAAACATATGTCCCAGGTCCCATGGCTTATGTGACTATTTACACAAGCACAAAGTGAGTGAAAGGGGTTATCCCTGTTAGCTGGTACTCATTGCTACGTGGACTCCATTTGTTTGCTTCACTTCAGTGTCGAGGCAGCAGGGGAGGAGTGAACAAAGCTTAGAAAAGTCAGCCCAAGGAAAATAAAGTGGATTATTGGATACTGAAGTAGGATATTTCTAATAACTGATCTGTTGGTTTGTTTGCAACACAAAAAAAAGGCAGAACATATGGAGCAAATTGGAGGATAATTCTATTAATTTAAAACTAACAGAATTTTATTCCTTAGGCCTGAAATACTTGCATTTAGTGTGATTTTCTTTTTGTTAAAAGAGTAAAATTGAACTGAATTTTATGAAAGTATTGCCGATTTGAATTTAAAGGGGTGTACATTTCACAGTCAGCATATCAAGTTGAATGATCTGGATTTTCAAAAAGTTTGCCTAGGTTGGAATAGATAAGCAAATCTGAAAGAAATTTGCAGTCAGTGTAAATCTGCATTTTAAGAGCTTGCTCAATCATTCCACCTTAGACAAACAGATCTTTGTTTTACATCATCTATGTTCTTATTTCTGAACTGTTTTATACACAGAATGCTTGTAAGTGTGGACAATTATGCACAGACTGTTGAATAAAGACAGACTGTGAAACTGGAAAGGGGAAATTCAGTTGTAGGCTCACTTTATGGATAGTAAGAGAGTTATACCTCCAAGGATTTTGCCCAATTACTTTGGAAATTAGAAGTCAGACTTAGTAGTGGGGTAAAAAGAAGAGTGACAGTCATGACTGTGGGAACACTGTGTGGGAGAATTTTGTGCATTACAGGGAAATAAACGTAATGGAACTGTATTTTTGGGCCTTGACTGTTTTCTATTAGCAAACAGATTACCATAACTGATTAAACCCTTTCTTGGCAAAATTTAGTTGATTCCAATGGATTTACACCGGGATTTAATTTAATCTTCAGTTTTCAAGCCCACAAGGACTGTTAGCTTGTATACTGTGGTATGCCACACAGCACAGGCTACAGAATTTCATGTAGTTATTCAGCATCAAACCTAGTAACTGGTATGTTTTGAAAAAGAGGTGTTTTTCTGCAGGGAAAAATCTCAAGGAAAGGCCTTTGGAAAATTGCTGGAATGATCAAGTGTTCTTTTTTTTGACAAGGTTGAGACCTTGATTCTATTTCTAATTCTGTGTCAGTCAAACTTCCTGTCCATGCTCTAATTTCCATGCCTATAACTTGAAGATAGAATAGTTAATCTCATCTGGAAATAAACTTAAATTCCATAGCAGAAGACTGATAAATGTAAGTAAAATATCACTCTGTGACTGTAGCTCCCTCCTCTATCCCTTTTGTTCTTCTGCATTTCTCATTTTGCTTTTCCCATCTGCCGATCTGTGATATTTTTACTGAGTGCAGTAAATGATGTGCTGACCTTCTTGTGCCTTTAGTACTACCTGCTAAAATTTTATCTAGGTTTTCTTTAAGAAAAGTACAAATTAAGACAAATTTCTCTAAAATCTCATGCATTTGAATAGACAAAATGCCAAGCTAGCTTTTCATTTGTTCATAATACCCTTCAAGAGTGTGTGTTGTTGCTGTTATTTACAAAACTGGGTAACAAGATGGGAAGTTCATGAGTTTTTTTTTTTGTTGTTTCATATTGCATTTCAGCTTTCTTTTAGTAATTACTGTAGCAAATCTGTCTGCTGAGTATCTCATAGTTGTGTCATTCTAGCCTCTGGAGTATTCATGCCATGCTGAGGTTGGAATTCAGATTTTGTGTCTCAAACCACATGGTTTCAAGCACCCAGAGAGAGTGGTGTATAGTGCTTGTGTTATGTTTCTGCCCAGGAGACACTGTCCTGCAACCCAGGGACTTGGTCCTGGATTGTCTCCTGATTGGAGTTGAACATTTGTATCTCTCCATGCAAGTATAAAAGAGAAATTACTGATGTTTTCCTTGTTCCTAAGTTTTAGGAGCAGGGGCTGACAGCTGGAGTCTTTGTAAAGAAAGGATCTGTAACCAAATGGACCCATGGGATACAGGCACTTCATTAGAGTTCAATATTATAGTGACAGGTACCTTAGCAGTGAGATCTAAAGATTAGATTATATGGCAAATGGAAGCCCCAGTTTCCAAGTGTGCTTTGCTGTCAGTAATGGTGTCATGGGCATGAATGTCTTGAGCAATACACATATCACTGGCAGGAAAGGCTGAGGAAGAGGGTGCAACTTCTCTGCTTCTTATCTTGATTTTGCATTTTATTAGATGTTAGGATCAGTCTAGTCCCTATTGTTTTCACAGACAATATAAGGCTCTTGTCTGCAGACTGCTTGAGGAAGGGTTGGCCCCTCTCAAGCCCTACCAACAAGGGCTCTGTAGTTGCTCTTCCCCTGTTATTTGCTAACTGAGTGATACTACAAAATCACTGTTGTCTTTGCCTCTGTAAGCCTTAGGGGCTGGTGATGGTTGCTATTTTCCCCGTACCTTCTTGGTGCTCTTTCTGATCTCTCTTCAGCTGACACTCCTAGATCCCTCTCCCCTGTTCCTGATCATTTGGAAGGCTCAGTCCTGGGAGTTCATCGTGCCTCTCCATCATTTCCCTTGCCTGGTGCTGCCCTGTTGCAGCCTTGGTCCCTGGGGGCTTGTGTGTCCTGCCTCGCCAGTGTTTGCCTTGCCTGGTGCAGCATTCAAGCAACACCTTAATAAAAAGCTTTCCTCCCTTATCTCCTCTCTGCTGCTGTGCCACTGGGCTGGGGATCGTGTTCCCATCTCTTTCACACGCACACCTGGCCATAAAACACTGGGTTTGTTTTTAACCTCAAACCAGGGAGCTTTAATTAAAGAGACAGTGACCTCTTTTATGAGTTTGCTCGCATAGGGTTTCAGGGCTATTGTCACATACAGCTCACATAACAGAGCACCATTGCACAAAGCTCCATTTACACATCCTTCCCCGGCTTTTTTCTTCTCCTCTTTTTGTTTTCCAAACGCAGAAGGAGGTTGTTTTCTTGTTTACCCCTAGGCAAAGTTGTCTCTCGTGTTAGTTACCTATGGCTAACAGTCTCTTTGAAGAGAACCCACCTTTCTTACTAACGTGTGGATGTCATTAGACCTGCAGAGATGTTATTTTTAATCTGTGTAAGAAATAGTCTTCTGGATCTGAATGACTAGCTAAAATGGATCTTCTGTTCATTTTCCTTAGCTAGTTATCATAGCTGTATGATGAAATTTGTATGTTTCTCATGACAAAAACTTATTACTCCCTGTTGAATTTACCTGTATTCATTAAGTTTCAGGTGCAATAAATAGAATTTTTGATATATGCTCAAGAATGATACATGTAGGAACAGACACTAAAACCTGTACATAGTTTCATGTGGAATAGTTTACATATAATTTAAAGAAAAATTTTCACAAATACAGATGTGTATTCTCCAGCACATGTATTCAAAGATAGACAAACAGACACAGAAGTGTGTATGCAGTCCAGAACTTATTTGAGGTATGCAGACTTCTAAAAAAGGCACTCATGCACAGAAAGGAGACAGCTGGGACACAGACACAAAGAAACAAATAATTGGTGGAATACAGAGGCACACCGGATATGCACACACAAAAGAAAAAAAACAAACAAACCATGTAGAAGAGTGTAGTTGCCCTCAGAATACACCTTGTATGTAGACCTTCAGAAGCAGGCACAAGGATAAGTTTGCAGGAAAACATGTATGTAGAAACTGATGCCCAGGTAACTCTAAAAGTAATATATAAGTTGTTGTGGACACACAGAACACGTTCAGGTGCTGGAACTCTCACTGAATTGGGCAAGATTTTTGTATTCAATGATGTTACTTTCAGGAAAAGCTCAATTATATATATAAAAAAAATTACACAGTTAAACTGCAAAGCCTGTAGATGTGAGAACACATGCCCTTACACATATAAATGGGTAGATAGTTATTGATGTGAATACTGATACATATTTTTTTACTTGGTATATTAATACAGATTTGCCCAGACACAAATATACCACACACACAGACCCTTAGACACACACAGATATACCCATGTCTATGTTCATTGAGAGAGACTCACTCAATATCTGTGTATGTGTGTGTTGGGAGAGGGTCATAACCTCCTCCATTCTTCTCCTGAAGGGGTTTGGATAATGAAGGGAAAAGAAATGAGGCCTGGGGCTAATTTGTAGTGGCATTTCCTGGCCTCTCTTATGCCAATGAAGCTCCGTTTCATCTTTAGCCTTATCAATTCTGCAGTCATGTGGCTTTCCGCTTGGACGCCTCTGTCTCTTCACCCTCCTCCCCAATCTCCGATGCTAATGGAAACTTCGTTAATGCCATTAATCTGCTGACTGGGACAAGTCAAAAACATATCCACACAATCTGAGCCAGGGCTGCAAGCATCCTGGGGCTGCCAAACAGAGGCACCCCTCGTGCTCACTGCATTCCTGAAGGAACTTCATATTGATTTATTTCTTTCTTTCCTTCTTTGCTTTATTCTTTGACGACTTTGCATCCTTCAGAACAGGCATTAAATAGATGGCCTTTTCTTCCTGATCCCTCACAATGATATTTCTTCAGGAACCCTTTCCCTAGTTGCAGGGCTAGTGCCTTCTTTCAGTGCCCCCTCATGGTAGCATTTTGTTCTTATGCTGTCTTTGGTGACAGACTTGTTGTTCCTCTTGCCTAATAGAATTTCACAACTATCTAAATGTTATGTGAACCTGCCTGGGCTTGTTTAAAATAAAAAGCATTCCACTCTACCTTGATATTAGCAGGCAGAGTATAAGTAAGTCTTTTGTTATCCAACCTCTGTTACTGTTTTTGTAGTGGCAGTTGCCACTAGTTCTGTTCTTGAAGGACTGTGCTGTTGGGGTGCCTTCTCTTCTGAAATGTTATCAGCTTCCCTAAATCCCTTTTTAGGAGTAAGAACAAAGTATTGCTTTGCATCTTACTATTAAAGGTTTTGTAATGCTTTGCCATTGTCTTATATCAAAATAGATTATAATTTTTGGTGATGAATCATTTTCTTAGCTGTGACCTCAAATTTCCTTCCCAAGGTAGCACACCTGCAGAAACTTGAAGCTCTGAGCAATGACTCATCATCTCCTTATTTCATAGTGTTGTCCAGTAGCTGAGCATGTGGAAGTTCTGCATGTCAGGATTATGCTGGCTGAGGTTTCACCAAGAAGAGAATACAGACTCTGTGTGATACTTGTTTTAGGAAAAAATTTCTATGATAATCAGAGTTCATAGCTAGCTCTTGAGAATGTGAGGATGTTGAGTGATCTGTATTTGATCTATGAATCTTTATATACATAAATGAAATAGTGACAGTGAAGACGGAAAAGACAGCTCAGAAAGGCATGCCGTCAGAGTTGTGACATATGGATATGTTTTGAAAAAAAGCATTAAATTGATGAAAACAAGGAGAGAAGTTGGCAGTTCAGCATGAACTTTGATGTCAGGCTAAATCTGAAGTGATATTGGCCATGACAGAAGGCTGAGTCTTAGTTGCCACCTTCACACAGACATCACAATAAAAAGGGATTGTTTTACAGGGAGAAGACAAAGAAGTTTTAAGGTCTTCAGCCCTGGCAGGGGTTGAAGTCAAAAGTTCATCCTCATGTAGTTTTGGGTATAGAGAATGCATGTCACTTCCCACCAACCAGGAGATGCTCCACTGAACAGAGCATCTTCTTCCTCTGGCCAGTGCTGGGATGAGGCATACTTTTTATCTTCAGGGTATATTAATGCATTGCACTATCTGATGTAGAAAGATTCTTGCTGGTTGCTACCATGCTTATTTTTTGGGCATCACTGAATAAGGAGGAGGGGGAAAAATCAGGTAGAGATTGTTACATCTTGGTATAAAAGGAAAAAAAGCACCTGGAATACTCAGTGCCCTAAAATTCCTATTTAGATGAATGGGGCAGTATCTGTAAACCTAAGATCACTACCTGCTGGAGCACTTTCAGAGCTCCAGTGAAAACAGAAAACTATAAATCAAATACTTGTAGCCTAAATAAGTGCCAGGACAGTTAACAGCTCATAAAAGACCACTCATTTTGGTTTAGACATTAAATTTGCTTTCCCTGCTTCATATTCTGTGATTCAGGATTTGAAATTGAAACACTGGGGCAAAAAAAAGGATCACACCACATTGTCCTGTACAAGAAGAAAGGAAAAGATCTTCAGGTGAGCATGTAGTTTGTGTGCATCAAGTAGTTCCATTCCAGAGGGTACCTTAATAGAGAAGCAGTAACTCCAGGAAGCTAAGACCTGTGCAAGATCTAACATGGTCCTGCCCAATGGCCTTGGCAAGTTGTTTAATCTCTTCATGTACCTACACTTTTCCTTTTTAGAATATTCCTGTCACAAACTTCTTCAGAAAGAAGTTTCTTCCTAAGGGTGCATCGAGCTAGGAGAGTTGGTCATCGTTTTGGCTAAAGTCACTCTACAGTAATATAACAATCTATGCCTCCATATGGCAGGAATTGTGCATTAGACTGAGAAGTAAAAGATGCTTTAGACTTCTGACTGGTGCCAAGAAATAAATCAATTCAGCAAAGCCTGCATTAGCTGCCTTGGGTACAGGGAGCATCCCAGCTGTGGCAGCATCAAGCCTATTGAGGTTAAATTTGGATCATGTCATGATGCAGCCTTCATGCTGGGAAAGAAGTATAAAATGTCAGTGCTGTATGTCTTTGGAAGACTGCTATTTGAATGCCACCGCTATGCACAAAACTGCTGCTGCCCACTGGTTGTTTGCTCTGACCCATTTTTTGCTCTGCCTTTTCTAACTGCTGGACTCATAGGAGCTGTCATACTGCTATGCACATTCTGCCTGGCTTCCATTTTTCCATGGAAAATATTCAAAAAGAGGTGGTGAATGCAGTTTTTTAGTGAAACAATATTTTATTGCAGTCATGACACTCCAAAGATATGGAGTAGATAAAGTTTGTTGGCTGAATATCAATATCAATATATCCATTGGTCTGAAAACCAAGCTTTTTTCCTACTTTGTGCTGTTTTCTTTATTACAAGATGTTGTTTTTTTTTTAAATGAAGTCTATGAGTAGCAGTCAGGCACTGCAGCTTTTACTTCTGGTTCTGTTAAAAATTTACATTTGGATCTCGGGATAGCATAGTCTGTGTTTGCATTATCCATTTGTAAAGTGAGGAAAACAACAACTTTCTTGCACCCTTTTCTGTGTTGTCTAACATAGACTTGCCTGGTGCAGTGTCTGTTTCCAGTCAGTGAGGCACAGCCTTGGCTGAGGAACTACTCTTCTCTCTGTTAGGCTTTGTGGGTTTCTGGGTTTGGACCCAAAGGCTGGAAATCAATCCATATTCAAGCATCTCTATAGCTTATCTTTTACCTGCGGGTGGGTAGTACTTGGTGTGTTGTGGTGTTGGTATGCTTCTGTATCACTGAGGGATAAAATCCCCAGAATTATAGCACTGCTTCCTCCTTCTTTACCTTTATATTACTGCTGACTTTGCTTTTTTCTTCTGGTAAGTTTGGTGAGTAATCTTTAGGTGAGTAAGTTTGGTCTTGTGAGTAATCTTTAGGCTTTCCTGGAGGGAAAAATCAATATTTTGATGAGTACAGCTGTTTCTGGTGGTAACTGTAGAAAAGAGCTTAAAGACTTTGGTTTTTTTAAATTCAAGAGTGATGTAATGAAATCTGGGTAGCGGTGTTTCCTGGAAACATTGGGACCTACCAGCTCATGGCAAGGGAAAATTGGTGTGACTCATTACAAAATGTAGCACATTCTTTGATGCTGAGGGCAGAGAATTTAAATTCTCACAAACGCAAATGAATCTGTTTTAAAATCCTTGCAATCAGCAAGGGAAGAAACTTCTTTGCTTTAATGAAAGCGCAATGAAAAGTAATACTTGCAGAGTTTATTTAATTCAGAGATGCTAGGCTCATTAGGCAACTGGTTTAGAATATGATTCTGCCTCTTACTGGCACATAAGAATCATGTTTACTACTTTGAAATACAGTCCCTTCTAGGAAGGGATATTGGAGATGTTTAACTTGAAAAAATCTCCACAAACCATGGACATAAGGTTAAGACAGGAAAAATAGAAGAGAAGGTACACGCTGGAGGGAAAGACTTGTCATCCTTACAACCATTACCAAAAAGAACATTCTCCTAAAGTCTTGCAAGAAACCCCTGGTTTACAGGCTTTGTGGAACATGTTTGAGTCCTGCCAGGTGGTGCCTCTGACAGCTGGCTGGCAACACCAGCACGTGGCTTGAGCAGCACTGCAGTGCTCAGCACAGCTCCTTGGAGGACTGCGAAGCCTGGAGCCAGCCAGTCTCACTCTGCTTATGAGAACTGACAGGATCACATCACAAATGACTCCAAACCACTCTGCTTGGCCTGTCAGTGTTTAAATAGGGGAAAAATCCCACCTTCTGGTTCCTCAGGCCATAGGTGAATGCCATTGACTTGAGAGGAAACAGGTTTATGCTCTAATTTTGAAGAAGGCACAAGGCAGTGAAGGTCCTTCTTTCTAAAAACTTGCAAAAGTTGTTTAGTTTCATGTAAGAAAGCTGACCAAATTGGATACCAAATGCTTAAACTGCAGTAGAAATCCTTATCCTGGAAAGCCTGTTGTCCAAACTGTTGCTTTTGAATCTGATTCATGAAGCCATGGTAACAGTTTTCACTGCTTCTTGGTATAGCCTTCAGCTGCAACATCCACCAGCACCTCAGTTCTTGTGTCTGGGCTGCAATCTGGAATAAAGTTTGAGAGCTATCAGTCTATTAGTCCAAATTCTTGGGAACTTCTGACTTAAATAGGCAAAGGAGATGCTATTAAAAGTGATTTACAGTGTGTGAATGTACTGGTTAAACCATAGTTCATGGTAGATTTTTCTGCCTCACACATGAACTCATCTAGTCACTGAAAAATCAACTTATATTCTCTTCAGAGACACATCTCTTTTGCAGATGGCCCCAAAGAGAATCTATGGAAAGAAATGTTTCTTTGCAGTACTGAAAGAACAACTATAAGAGAAGCTGGAGGTTGACACTATAGCAAATGCTACTCTAGGATGCTGTTCTGGGCTTTGGTGATAGCAAGGAACAAAGATGTTACCTTTGTGGTGGTTGTTTGGGGTTTATTTTAATGTTTGGGTTGCTTTTTTTGTTTGTTTTGTTTTTGTTATTGCTCCTTATGCCACAACTGAGGGGATGTCACCTTCTCTATTTTGGTAAACTCCATCTAGCACGAGTTGCTGAAACTCCTTGTGGTTTGTAGTTTAGTTGGCTGTAAGAAATGAATGTGCTGCTCTCAACCAGTTTCCCTATAGGTGACAATAATGGCAATTTAGTTGTTTATTTCAGGTTCTTCTGAAGTGAAGTCATGAAAGGGAAGTTTGCCCTATTGCTACACTTATTTTATGATCTCTTCAAAAGAAAGAAAAGGATTAGGTCTTGAGATGAAGTCCTAAGACTGACCTCAATGTCCTGAGCTCCAGCCTGACCTTAAAGCCACACAGAGAACAGTTACCAGACACTTTGTGAAGAGAGTCTGCCTTCCACTTTTCATCTGACAGAGCAGCAGTTTAGGAATCAGCGCTCTGTTTGCCCTACTTACCCCCAGTACTAACACAGGAAAGCTGTTGGCACAGGCACCAGACTGTCACTTTTGTGACCGAGGGAGGAAAGAGAGGAGTCTTCACCCCATCTTCCTTTTCAGCCAGTCTCCAGGAGTTTTGGAAGGAGCTTTTTACAAGCCCTCTTCTATTGTTGGCCAGGAAACAAAGGATGGAGGAGCTGGATTTAAGCATAATGACGTGAGCTCCTCCATGCAGAAAAACCCAGCTGAGAGACCCCCCCTGCTCCACACACACACAAAAAAGGGAAGAAAGGGGGAGAAAATCTTTGAAAATAACTAATTAAAGTTGTTTTAGCCTCTCTCTCTCTCCCCTCCAAGGGCGCCTAATCTCACAGGGGGCAGAGGGGGAGAGAGGCAAGAGGAACAATGAGAACCATCCCCCCTTCTCTACACCTCCTGGTCTCTGAGGTTTTAAAACAAGAGGCCACTTTAAGTTAATGAGCTATCAGCTGACTGGGAGAAGTCTCTAATGAAGCCTGATGTTCACACATTCCCCAGCTTGCTGAATAGGCCTCTGCCAGTCTCATAACTGTCAGAAAGTTTCATTCATAAAATCCACATGCTGGGGGTTGTGGTGATGGGGGCAGGGAGGGAGCTGGGTGGAGATGGAAGAGAGGAAGTGTGGGGTGGAGGTCTCCATATGGAGCAGTCAGCCCCAGAGGCCAAACAGGAACATGCATGGCTGGGGCTGGCAGGCTTGAGGATCCCAAGGACCTGACTCCACTCTCTATTGTCTGGCTAGTAATTAGGAAGATCCTTCACTTGGTTCTGGAGGACATTGAAGGCTGTAGGGATAATTAGTGAAGATTTAGGGGATGTTCCAGCTTTTATGTCACCAACTTTGCTCAGGCTGCAGAGGCAGGTGCTGGTGGCATGAAGCCTAGGAGTTATTCTGGGGCTTTGCTGTGCCTCTTGTCTCCTGGCAGTACTTTAGGAGCTGTACTGGTGGGGAACTTTGGGGGAAGAGTAACAGAAAGAAAGGGAAAAGGCATTAACGCCGAGACAGGAAGAAACAGTCTTGTTTACTTTACTGTAAATAAACTTGGTGGTGATGTGTGCTGGAGCTAATTCTTCTTGGATACTGCACATCCTTTTGGCACTAGTAAATAGGAAAGATGTAGATACAAATCAAACTCTGTTTTCCTCCAAGGGCTGGACTATGGTTTAAGCAGTGAATCAGCATTGTTATCAACAGTAATTGAGGGCCCCACTGTATTCTTGTGTTTTGCAAGTTTTGACATAAGACGATTCAAGGTCTTTCCTGAAGTTTCTGAGCAGCAATACCAAGCCTGGACTTTTTTGGGAAGTTATGGATCTAATGCTCAGAGCACAGGAATTGGATCTTAGAGCACTGGACTTTTCTCTCTCTCTCTTTGAAACTTACTTCTCTGGTGTATCTCTTTAATCTGATACCAAAAAACAACAACAAGAAAAGGCTATACACCTCAAGGCCGGAAGTACACTGAACATGAGGGTTCCCTTTGGTCCCTTCCAATCCCCAAGTCTGCATGCTGGAGCAGGACCAGGGCATAATTGTTAGAGTGTCACTTAAATCTTAGTTGTGACAAAAGGCACAGTTAAATGAGAAACAATTTCTGCCTTGGGGAGCTTACAGTGTAAATACACAGTGCAGATTGAGTGGAAAAAAAAAACACTTAAGAGTCTTATTCAAAGACCACTGAAACAATAGTAGGATCTCTGTTAACTCTGAGGAGCTTTGAAACTTGATCATCTGCCTGCTATTACATGGGGTGTCTGAATCAGGGCTCTGAAGTCAAATCCTATCCAAGACATAACTACAAGGTCAATTTTGTTCACATGTTTCTTGTATATACTACGCAGAGAAAGGGATTGGATTTTTCAAAGTATAGTAAGAAATTAGAGATGAATATTCTTGACACACAGGACAGCATGTGCTGGGGGGGCAGGTTTCTCAACCAGTTTCCCTATTAATAGCACTCGACACTGTGAAATGATGAATATGCTGGGAAAGCAGCTGCCTTTAGAGATTTCTATGGACTGGAGTACTAAAATGAGCAATGAGTCAATGCCATAATGTTTCATTCACTAAAGCTTCTGGATTCCTATCTGTTTTGTCCTAGCATTGAAATTTCGCTAGAGTGGTGTGGAGAACTATGTGATTCTTTGTGTATGGCAGAGACAGTGCTAGACAGAATGTAACTGGGATTTGACTGTAAACTGCAAAGTCTGTGGAGTGGTTGAATAATCAGGAAATATTTTTCCTTGAACTGCTTCTATAGAGATTTTGATTTTTCCCTTCCTTACACTTGGTAGCTCTATTTCTCAGTTTTGTTGCATTATAACAGTACCTGAAGACTTCACATTTCTTTGCTGCTATTTGCATTTTGAAGGTTGGGAAACAAAACACAAAGTTTTGGGGTGGAATCTGTGAAAGTGTTTAGACCTTGCACGCTTGGTGTCCAGGCAGCTTGTTTGCAGTGAAATCCAAGTATCTGAGTTAAATATGGATACCTGTAGGTGTAAGTACATGGGAGTGGGGAGCTGTGTAAGCTAGTGGGTGAGAAATGCTGAAGAGCAGGGTGGGACAGGTCTAGTCTGGCAGGCTGGCACTTCTCTCTTGCCTGAAGAGAGACACCTGTCTTTACATCGGTTCATAGCTGTGCAAATGTTCTTATTGAGGTGTGCTCTTGCTGTATGGATGCAGCACTCAAAACGGGGTATAGGTCATAAATACTCAGCCTTTGAATATTTCCATGGTGTGGCTTCTTAAATTACTTCTGGTGATGGTCTTCCATTTTTTTATAAATAATCAAATATTCTGGTGAGAAAGCAGTAGATTAGCACTTCACAAAGGCTGAAGAAGTTTCTTGGCTGAAGGGAGGGCAAAGTTGCAGAAGAGGAGGAATCCCTGTTGTATAGCTATTTACATGCCATGTAGCATACAATGGACTCTGTCTCATCTCTTCCATGTGCTGAGAAGGAGCATCTTCAGAATCAAGGTGTGTTCAGCTCTATCTATGGCTCACTGAAAACGTGCTTTTAGAGTTGGACCTGAAGCTGTTTATTTTTGTTGTTGTGGTGCTAGTCACTGGTTTAGATGCTGACTTAGTTCTCCAGGTTGACTTTGCTCCTGGGTTTTCTTTCTCTGGAATGCAGCGCTAACCAGATCTTGGTTGAAGTCTGAATGGTTTCTATTCGTATTGGCTTTGATTATTTTATTTGTCTTTTAGCTCTCTCACTATTTCCTATCATCAGTATTTCTTGGTGATTTGTGTACAAATTGCTGATACAGAAGAGCTGAATTCAATATTGTCAAATCTCTGCCTGTGCCAGTTTTTGTTCTTTTTGTCAGTTTTGCCTCTTGGTAATGCCATTGCTCATTCCCAGCATTCCCTTGTCCTTCATCAAGTCTCCTTCCCACTCAGCACTACATTGCTCTTGCTGATATTAACTTTTTCTGGCAAATCCCAAAACTAATTTTGAGTAGTGCTGATTTTCTGTCACCGCTGCTTATATTTATTTAGTAGCTGGAGGATGCCTGGGCTCTCTGTGGTTGAAGGGCCCTCCTGTATGCTTTAGACTCACTTGGATGCTCTCAGCCTGATCTAAGGGCTCTCCAACAAGGAGCCACAACATGCCTCTCAGGAAGTTAGGGAAGCATCTGCTGGAGGGTTTGTTGCAATTGGGTCAGGAACTTGCTCACAAATTGGCAAAGAAGGAGGGGAGCAAATAGACAGTGGTCAGGTCCAGTACAGCACTAGATGAGGAGCTTATCCTGTGTCATGGGTTCTGTTTCCTCTGTATATGAGCCAAGAGGGACCACTTGCTTTACCAGCCTCTCATATGAGCATTCATCCGACACAAGAGGCTCTACTCCTTTCCCCTTGGGGGGATGCTGAAGGCAAGAGCTCTCAAGGGCCAAAGAAAACAAAACAATGTTTGCTTAGCTGGAGAGCAGAGTGTGCCCTACGTAAATTGTACTAGGGCCTGAAAGTGCTTCAGAAATGAAGTGCCTCTGAAATTGGCTCCACAAGATAAATGTGAGGCAGGATGATGCCATTTCCCCAGCTGATGGGGTGTCCCATTGACTCATTTGAGGTCATATTGTGGTTACTCTTAGCCTCAGCTTCAGGAAAAATGATATGAAAGACAAAGTTTTCCCAAGGAATAAAAGATTCTGATAGTCCTACTCCTTGTAGACAGCCAACAGAAAGTCAATGTGTGTGTCCCTTGTAATCACAGTACAAGGGTTCTACTTGTACTGTGCTTGTACATGGGAAGGAGAGAGAGAAAAAGGATATTCTCTCTACTGGCATGATAAAACAAGCCATGATGATGGGAGGAGGTCAGGTACATTCTTTGTTCCCAGTGTCCACATTCAAAGGTTTGGAGGAGTGAAAGGTACTTGCTGAATGCTGGTATGTTTCAGGTGGGACAGGGTTTCTGTTTCTGAGTGTGTTTCTGTGGCCTCTCTGTGTTAGAGGTGGGTTTTTTGTTGGGTGTCTTTTTTTTTTTACTCTTTGTACTAGACCTGTGAAAAATACAGGTCCTATTTCTAGTTTTAGGTGTCTCTGGTTCAGTCACAGGTGTGCAGACCAAGCTGGCACATTTACAGTGTACTTATTGAAGATGTAGTACCCAGCCTCACAAGTGTTTCATGCTCTGCAGAAACCAAAATTTTGTAAAGATGGTGTTTCTAGTACAGTAGGAAGAAAAGACTACTTCTTGCCATGCACCCGCTTCCTGTAGCTTTTGCTTTGTTTCTTATCTCTGTATACAGAAGTGTCTCATCATACATAGGGGCATTTCACTTCCAGTAAACAGTCCATTGCAGCATTCAGTTCCCAGACCTCTTTTTGCCTCTATAGGCATCTTGGTGATGCTCTGTATTTCTAGGATGGCCTTATTTCCCATAGTGTTTTTTTTCCATTGTGAACTTGAAATGTACCTATGCTGTCTGTTAATTATTGGCATCCTGAGTTATTAGTGATCCTTACAGACGTGAGGATATCAAACTAAGTGGTTCTATGTCTGTGATCTCTTTCCTCCATGATAGTAGATCTGATACTACTGTAGAAGTTCAGTCCTGTTGTGTAGGAAAGCATGCTATCCACCTCAGCGTTAGAGCAATCATTCGATGTTCCCAGCAATTACATTTGCAGGGTGGGGGATGTCATAAAAATGATTAGGCTGAAAAAAAATCTAACCAGCTTTTCTATCCAAGCCGCTTTTCTTTTCTTTTTCTTTTTTTTTTCCTGTGTGTATTTTTGAAGCCTGCAGTGGATTTTTTGGACTTGTGACATGAGTTTTTATTATGTAGTGCATTAGAGGCCTTGTGAAAAATAAAACATGTGATGTGGAAAGTCTCTAGTAAAGAGTGACTCAGGAAAAGGAAAACAAAACCCTTCAGTCTAACGAAAGAACAGACTGTGTGAAAGTAACTTGGTATTTAATTGGAAATTGCAGTCAGTCTGCAGATGAAACAGCCTTGCTGGCATCTGCAGGTGGGTGTTTTGCTTATGCTTTACAGTTCTCCTTCCTGCTTGTGCTTGTGAATGCGTTTTGCCTGTCAGCTCAGAGGGGCAGACATGGCTGCAATTTGTGGCTGTTCTTTTTCCAGAAATATCAGCAGTTCCCAATATCACGAGTGTTGTAAAAGTGCTTTGAGTAAGAAAGACCCTGCAAAAAATACCTTACAGTACAAGTGGGTGTGACAGCCCTTGTTTCAGAGATGGAGAGCACCTTTAGAGGTCATTAGAGATAAGTGATGTGACCAAGATCATGCAGGGCCTTTTGCACTCTAAATTATATCTGGGACTTCTACCTCGCAGGTTCAGAGCTCACGAGGGCATTTTAATAGAGAAACTTTAGGAGGTGGACTGACATACATTCATTTAAGGTAAACGTGATCTGCCATCTTGGGCCAAACCCCAGATTTGCTTTCATCAAGTCTAATTATGATAATGGTTCATTTAACCTCTCTGCCTCCCCCTAACTTCCGCTTTAAAGCAAAGGTGCACTGGCTGAGAAACCTTGGACTGCGCAGTTCCATTTTTAGCTCTGTCTGACTCATTTAATGATTTGGTCAGGTTAGTTTGTCCTTGACTCAGTTTCCCCACTGTCAAAATGGCACTAATAACACTGTCCTGCTTTTTGAGGAAGGGTTATGAAGATGAATTAGTTTTGGCTGGAGAAGAGTCCTGCAGGGCTAGCAGAATTGGAAGGAGACAAGCATGCTCTGTGTTGCAGGTACTATCTATCACTTATGTTTCTCACAACTCTCCTTGACTTTTACTGACTATGTATTCTTTTTACTCTTGCAAATCGCCAACGTGTATATTGATCAGCGATATCCCTTGCACAGATTACAGGGCCATCTCTCGATCAAATTCTTTGCTCTCTCAGAGGCAGATTGTTTTACAGCTGTGAGAGTGAAATCCTGGCCTCAACAGTGTCAACGAAGCCAGGATCTCATCCCTGGTTTTCCACTACATGAGTGCTTCCTCTTCTGTACAAAGGCTGGCTATGGGGTGACTGCCACTGTCTCTTTCTAGGATTTGTCTAAGGAAGAGCAATCCTCTCCAAAAAAATGTAGAGATGTTTTCAGAGGCAGACAAAGTGATGTGAAGTGAAGGGATGGTTGGAGATGCAAAAACCAGCCACACAACAATCTGACTTCTTCTAGAGAGGGTTAAGTACTAAATACCTCTTACTGGGTCACTTAATGATGGATGGTAGTTAGTGGGGGTGGGGTAAAGCTGACTTCCAGCCCTGCATCACTAAACAGTTCATTAGGAAAAACACACACAATGGAAAATGGCAGAGAGGCTCAAGTGTCCAATTTCTCTCTTGAACTCTCTGAACAGGAGGCTCCAGTCAGGGGAATCCCTGCCACCCTTTCCCCCCCTCCTTCTCTGGCAGTTTCTTTATTAATTAACGGAGTTGGCTGGGGACGGAAATGGAGGACAATAATCAACATAGATGGGTCTGCAGACCTATTTTTAATAATGTGCTTTGCATCTGTCCTAATTGGTATGGAAACAGTGACCTGATTGGAACAACCGGGAGCCTCTTGGGGCCTTTCTTTCTTCCTTTCTCTCCCTCTGTTTTCTTTTTTGTTTGGTTGAAGTTTGACTTGGTGGGAGTGGAGGGGCCAGTGGGTAAGAAATATAAAACCTAACCTTAGGGGCTGTTCACAGGCTGGGGAGTTGAGAGGGGTGACGTACCGGGGAGCGCACGGGATGTGGGGGCAGGGAGGCCTGGATTGGAAAGTTGGGCGTAAATGCCTCCAGGACAGAGACTCTAGCTGCCCTGAAGAGCTGAGGCCAAGCAAGGGAAGGAAGGGCCAGCAGCTCTTCTGGTTTAGTGTGATGATGAGGAATACAGGGCTTTTTTGGGCGAGACAAGGAAAGCTTAGAGACAAGAGAAGAACCCCAAGAGCCAGTCTATGGCCAGTCCTTACCCTGCTTTGTAACAAATGTGCATGCAGTGAGAGACAGCTCCTGTCTGCAAGAGATTTTAACCTGAAATAGACAGTGGGGGAAAATTGATGATTTGATATCAGAACATGGCTTAGGAACAAACTGTGGCCCAGAAACTTTACTTCCTCAGTACTGCATGAGCTACTTACCAGAACACAGATACAGCTGCCATAATGGCTTAGAGACACCGCACTGGAGAATCCAGAACAAATGCTGTATGCAAACATGTATACAAAGACTGTGCCTGCATGGAGAGACAGGATAAAACCGAATTTAATTGTGGTATGTTCTGCAAAGTGGTAAAACTTACCTGTTGCAGCTGCTGAAATTCTTAGCATCTGCCTGTTGGGATTGCAGAGGCTGAACACCACTGAACCTAAGGAGCAATGTGTCCCCGTGTTTTCTGTGCTGTGGCTGCTTGGGGATGCAGCTGAAGGGCTGCTTTCCTTCTTTCTCTCAGCTATTTAAATAGGTAGCAGCAGTCTCTTGGAGGCTGTGCTGTGTTTGTCCACTCTGCCTTCCAGTGTCTTCACAATCTCTGGAAAGTAGCTCGTGAGGCTTGAGCATTTGGAACGCCACCTTTCTCCACACAGCTGTAGTCTCCAGCAGAGCAGAATTGAACAGGAACTGAAAATCTCTCCTCATGGGGAGGATGGAACTTGTGTGCCCAAGCTGAGGAATATGTTATCCAAGCAAGAATCATGCTGGGCTTTTTTCCATTACAGTCGTGGTGCCAAATTACTACCTTGCAACTTCACTTTCTGTCAAAAGCTTGCATGTGTGCACGCTGTCAAACAAGGGGATGAAAAAACAAGTCAAAACCCTGAAAATATAATGAAATAAGTGATTTTCATCTAGGCTAGGATAGAAATAGCACATTATTTAAAATAAAGTAAGATGGATGGATGGATTGATGGAAAGATTGGCTCAAACAGCTATTTTTGTATCTTCCCCTTGAATATCTCAACATTTCCAAGTCTGGCCATTTTATTTTGACTACTACAGCAATTATTTTTTTTCCTCTAAGCCCCAGCTCATAGGCTGAAATGCTGTAACTGAGAATCTCAGCTTTCTTTTGAGGAAGCTTGCTTTTATACTTGCTATGGTAAGTATTTTATTGCCCTGAAAAGGCCAGAATGAGAAGCTGAAAACAAGATCTCCCTCGTGTATTGCATTTAATAATAATAATAAGTCTCTTCTGCTTTTTTCCAATCCCTATTTTGTGGAGCCTTGCCTGTTTACCTAGGCTACTTAGGCAGCCGCAGAGGCATTGCTACATTCAGGCCCTGTTTATGGATGGTGATCTGTGGTGTATATATAACCACACTTATAAAGAGCAAGGAAAGCGAGAAAAGAATTGCAATATGAAATGTAGGGGGAGCAGGCAGTGAGCGGCTGCCGCCGCGATGCGTGAGGAGTTGGCCAGGTCTCATGTAAATCAAGGACAAAGTTGACTAATTTCCTGGGTCGGTCATGGTGAAAATATCACATTTCATGGTTTGTTGCCGATTCATAGAAAAATCCTATTAAAACCGGGCAGATTACTTATACAATTTAAACAAATGATGATCAAAGATTATAACATGTTCTGTGAAGAATGAAAAGGAATAGAAATGAATGTGCATCTGGTGAGATGGGGCCAGCTGGGGTTTGCATACAAACTTGCTGTTTTAGCGGGCGGGGAGCGGCCGGGGGGTCCNAGGCGGAGGCGCGGCGGGGACCCCGGCGGATGGCGGGATGGAGCCGCGGAGCGCGGCCGTAGGGCTCGCTGCCCGCTCGGAGGCAGGCAGCCCGCTGCCCATCGGGGGGTTCCCCCTCACAGCCGGATACGCCGTGCCGAGCGCGGCTCGGCCGGAGAAGCGCCTGCGCTCGGCCCAGACCCTAAACCTGCACTGACTCACATATCCCATATATCCCATATCGCTTCCAAGTTGCTCAGGAAGAAAAGCCTAACCTGAAAACCAACAAAGCTTAGGATGTGAGATAAAAATTAGTTCTGTGTCTCAACGAGACGAGGTCTGTGCTAGCGGTAAGACAGACTGTTACAGATCCCTGCACAGATCTGTCCCCTAATCCTCATAAGAATGAAATCTGTGAAATCTTCACAAAGTGTCAAATGCTACCACTGTACACTGAAGAAGAGAATACAGAGGCACCAACTTATGCCTATTTTATAAAGAGCAGTGGCTTTGTCAAGTGATTGTAAAGGTGGAGATGAAACGGGTAAGCAGAAATGCATCTCCGAAGAAAATGGCAGAAATTTTATCAAATACAACAAAGTGATTGGCATGGGGACCAGGAAAAGACCGGTTTTTGTTTTGTTTATGCTGTTAAGGCAGATTTCTGTATTTCTGTGAAATTGTTACGACAGACAGGGCAGAGTTTAATATTTGCCTGTGCACTGCTGAGTGCCCGATCCCAAACAGCAGTCCACATGAAACCTACTACAGTGCTTTTCGTAGCCTTCATAGCTTGGAAATTAAGCTTAAATAGCCAAATCTTCTGACATCAGTACTCACTTTTAGGCTAAACATACTGAAGTAGTAGACCACTGATGCTCCTGTCACAAGGCTTGTTTTGCATAGCTGCCTGTCTAAAGTCCTCTACTGAAGCTTTCCCAAACACTAATAGAGTAGGCAGGACTCGAGGATTTTAAAGGTCTTCTCCAATCTAAATGATTTTATGACAACGTGGGAATTCAGTTGCATCTGAAACTTAGGGATGAGGTGTATGAATTTGCTCATACTGGCTCTACTTTTTTGTCTATAAATCCAGGAAAATGTTGCAATAACCTTGTCTCTGCATGGCCTTCAACTCCAGATCCAAACCCTAATGCTATCTCTAACCCTAGGGCGGTCCAGAGCTAAGGTATCCATGGCTCCCTAATAATTCAGCATAACATATTTAAATATTTTGACAGCTACCCTTAACTTTTCTTCAAGGACCAGACAAATAAGCACCAAAACCTCCCACTGTGAATCCTGCAACAAAGCCAAGCCCTAACCTTACTGATCACTGTAATACAAGGACTCAGTGCTGCTGAAAAATTGAACGTGTTTGTGGCTATCAGCCTCTTACCTTACCAGTGAGGACCTGGGAGAGTTCTGCAATGGAGATACGGTGCTGCAGACCCTCCTGTCCCAAGCCCTAAATGTGAACT
Source organism: Phainopepla nitens (assembly GCA_013400175.1). Taxonomy (NCBI): domain Eukaryota; kingdom Metazoa; phylum Chordata; class Aves; order Passeriformes; family Bombycillidae; genus Phainopepla; species Phainopepla nitens. Next base: position 157,886 of record VXBQ01008531.1, on the reverse strand, counting down.
ACTTGCAGTATCATTAATGGCCAAAGAACCTGTTGATCTGTGAACATTAGCTATGAAAAATTCAAATCCACTGAGGCAAGCTGCAGTCCTCTCACAGGCTGGACAGAATTCATCAGTAAATCTGCACTAAATCTCAGTTTTAGTCCTCACTTTATTCCTGGCACGAGTGATGGCCTAGAAATCCAGCTATGTCCAAAAGTTAATCAGAAGATGTTTAAATATGCTGATACTGATTTTACCACTTATCTTACCTCAAGCAATGATGCCATTCCGGTTCCAGCGTTGATCATGGCTCAGTAACCCCATTCTGTCTGACAATTAAAAATGATACATTTTAATCTACTTATCCCTGAGCAGGTTTGGCAGAATTGAGCAACAAAAATTATTTAGCAGAGCCTCGTTTCTGGAATGCTAAGCCAGAGCCTAATTGTAATCCTAACTCTGATTTGACCTCTGCCCATATAGTTGCCATCAGTCAAAAATAAAGAATAAATATTTGACCATAGAAACATTAACTTTCATCCAGTTTTGTGAGTCTTAAAGATTTAGACAATTAATTTGCCCCTCTAATCTCTCTTGTTCCAGACTCTATCCCCAACTCTAATCCTATTTTTGATGACAGCTTAGAAACCCAGAATTTGGCATTCTCATCTAGTGGTATCAGACATTGGCTTTTCTCTGCAGGTCTGACAGCGGTCAGTAGTAAATTTGTTTTTTTTGCAGATCCTGCTGTCCCCAAGCATAACTCAAATCCCAGCCTACCACCATTATACGCTATACTCTCATTGTCACCAGACTTGAATCTACTTGCTCTAGCTCTATTTGATGTTGAAGAATTCAGCAAATATCCAGCTCTCTGTCTATATGTCTTTAATTTTTGTTCCTAACAGTAAAGCCCCAGTCTTTACCACAGACCAAATATTTTTCTTTCTTCAAAATCAGGAATAAGACATTTGAGTCTACTGACACTAGAGTGCTCTGGTATGGATAATCTATGTATTCAGTGATTTGGCTACAGAGAACTGAAAATTCTGTTTTCTAAAAATAAGTGATTTCACACCTTGAGTGGTGAATAAATAATTTAATTTCTATGTATTCAAGGGAAGCTGAGGCTGATTTGTGCTAGTTGATAGTTCCGGTCTGGTACATACAGCTTTTTGCAATAGAAAGTACCTAATGCTGCTTTGTAGCTTAAAGGATCCTTTGTTTTTTATAACAAAATGTGTATAGAATGTAGAAATCAAGAATGGTCTATAAACAGTATGTGCTGTTGGCTACATCCCATGTCTCTCTAGACTTGTACAGGCTTTATTCTGGCTGAAGGCTGTGAACTAGCACATGGGAATAGCAGCTGGAGAACGTGGTGGGGGTCCTGGTGCTTGGAGGAACAGCTGCAGGTCTCCCTATTTTTAATTCAATATTGAATGCAGTGGTATTGGCTTTTTAGATCATGACCTGTTCCAGTGCTGCTAATTACATTTGTGACATGAATGGCCGTAGTAAGGAACTCAGGGCACTGGAGTTAGGCTTTACAGAGGATGCCTTTTATGTGAATTTATGTGATTAAATGTCATTTTTCTTGGAAAAATGCCACCTGATGTACACTAATTTTGGATCACAATGCTGAATTATGAAACTGAACATTAATTTGTTTGTTAACTTTTGGGGAGTGAAGTCGCTTCCACTTTGTTTTCAAGTAGGCAGTCAGGATTGAGTGCGAGAGGCTTTGTTGGTCACCAGCCTGTTCTGGATAGGGCAGCCCTGTGAGCAGCTGGTGTTACTTGAAGGTAAAACAAAATAACATGCATTTTAAGTTGGAGAGCAAGTGAAAAGCACACGTAATTCTTTTCCTACCTGGTACTGTGAATAAGCATCTTCCAACAGTGATGTCTTGGTGTAACAGAGCACTCTTAAAGACTTGTGCTTATGCAGTGCTTAGAGAATGTGGTAAGGGCCTCTCACTTGGTATAGCCAACTTACCACCATGGCTGCTTTGAGCCAACATTTTGTAGACTTAGCATCATGTTCATTTCACGTTAATGGTGAGTAAAGCTGATTAGCTGCTGTTTTAACTGCAGGTAACTCATTGTTACTGGCAGGAAACATGTTTCATCTGCATAACAGTTTCATGTGAGCAGTGGGGAACATTTTCTATTAGCGTTTGTTGATGTGAAACGTGTTTCTTAGTGGAATTACGTTTGAGACTGGAAGAGAACTTGATTTTCATCTTTAACTCCAACTAGAAAACCTGAATCATGAAAAGGAACTTTCTCATTCTTTCCCAGCAATTTTTGACATTACTTTTAGAGTGTCCAAGATTGATTTCCATCCAATTTACTGTGCACATAGGTAATGAAGCTAGAATCAACCTTCTTAATGTTGCCCAAAGTATATAAACATCAGCTGCATACAGAGGCTGAAGCTGTGTTCCAGAGAGGCTATGTTGTACTGCTGTCCCTAACTACCCTGCTCAGGTGAGAGCTTGAGGCCTGTAGGGCACCAGTGAGGAGCTGAGGCAGGTACAGGTAAGCAGTATGTGTTCTTTTCTACTCCTAGCAGTGTAATGTTCCTTCTTTTCTCTTGGATACCAGGCAGTCCAGTTCATACTTTTTTTTTCTCCCTAGTTTTTTTTTTTTTAGTATAATGACACCTAGCAAAGCTCTACACAGCCAGGAGCTTAAGTTTTGAAAGTGATGAGTAGCGACACTTGTTTTGTAAGAAAAGTTTTACTTGGTTTCTTTGCTCATGCTTTCAAGTTAGTGAAGCCAAAACAAGCAATGTTTGAGTCAGTATCTTTCCAAAAATACTGTCACATAATAACTAATTACACTACCAGTCATGCACGTCATTCTGAGGGACCTCAAAGCACACAGTCATCTGAATTATGAGAGCAAATGCAAATACATGATTGTGCTGTCAGTAAATACTATGAGACTCTTCTTAAGAAATGAAGCTAGCTTCTGTTGGCCTAGAAGATGGAACTTGCTTAAGAGTTTGCAATAGCACTACAGAAATGTTTTTGTGAGCAAGGGGGGAAGAATCCCCCATTTGTTATAGATCAGAAAAGGAATTCAGGAAGATAGTTGCCTTGCAGCTTGATCATTCTAAAGAAAAAGTTTTTGCTTGTCCCAAGTTACAAAAATTATGTAAAGGTATAGCTTCTTTATTTATTTCATAGAGAGAGCCTCTTGATTCTTGACAATCCACAAGTTGAGTTGTTTCCAAGTCTTCATTTATACTAGGGGTTGTGCTTGTGCTTGAGGGCCTGGCAGACACAAAATACAGTCCCAGAGAGCATTAAAGTCCAAGCATGACTTGTAGACAAATAACTTAGTTCCGATTTTGCTGACTTAAATCAGGGAACCTGCACATTTACTGCTGCAAGCCTCACTTGCTAGTATATATTTGAATTGCTGGAATGCCAAGGGTCCACATTACCTATGAAGGAATTCCTATGCCAGACAATATATGAATGCAGAACAAACAAAAGATGATTCCATACTATAGAACTCTAGCAATAAGACAGAAGATTGTGACATAGTCAAATCATTATAATTGACACTAGAGAAGCCAGTGCTTCTGCCTCAACTTGGCTAAAAAAAAAACCCAAACAAACAAAAAAACTCCCAACAAAATAATAACAGCAAAACCCCCCAAGGACAACAAAAAATCCAAAACAAAACAACCCAGGTCAAAGCACTGATCCACTTGACCTCTTTATAAAGAGGGAAGAGTTAAAGAACAAAAGCACATGGAAAAATCTAAAATCATCTTCTCTTTAAATGGTCTCAAGTGTATGGGGAGGAAAGAGGAGAGGCAAAACAAAGCCCAGAGAATCTGAAGCTTGGACTGCCTTGTTTTTCCATAAATTTTCCAAGATATGTTGGAGACTCTTTTATGCATTAGTGCAGTGTTTAGGAATGAATATTTGTTCAGTGAGATATGACTCTCCCATGACAGAGCAGTGAAATATAGGATATTTTGCTTGTTGGCAGCAGATTTCTGGCTGTCTATGTTTTTATTAGTGCAGGTTTTTCTATATGAGCAGAGCTATTTATCTAGCAAGCAGGGCCAGCAGATAGAAAGTTGAAGAGAGAGCCAGCACAGATCTAAGCCATGTCAGTTGATAAAAGCCCTTAAGGCAAAATATCTACAGGATTGGGCCATGTGCCTGAATTAAGGGAAACGCTGTTACATTTTCCCAGTCACTTCAATATCCTGCAGTTCCTGCACTTCCACAAACACGCTTTAATGCAGCTGATATAATGCCATGCTGAGGATGTTTTGTCAGCTGCCAGTGTTCACTCTTGGAAATTTTAATTCCTGAGTTAGAAGATGGAGGGAGCTTTTTAGTGGAGGCTATAACTGGCTGATGACCTTTAGTGTTTTGCTCATTTACCACCAGAGATGGTCAGATAGTTACCCCAAGGGGCATTGAAGTTCACCAGCATCTGTAGTCTGCTGGTTTGGTTTGGCTGCATGATGATAGGGAAGGTGTAAGAATCCAAATAAGCAACCTGATTCTCTTGAGTAATAATCTGAGTGTCATTGTTGGGGCAAAATCATGGACTGGGATGTTGTCTGATGGTAGTGGGAATTTTGCTTGAGTGTAAACTGGATCAGACCTGTGGGACCTGATCTTTAATTTGTAATGCTTTGCATGTGTGACAAAGGCTTGTGGAGGTAAGTGGGTCCATCACCAGAGAGGGAAGCAAAGGTTACCAAGTGAAAGAACAGAGTCAGAAACCAACGGTAAGATCCTTATTTCTAAGGTGATTCCCTAAGCTCTTGGTGTTTTGCTTGAATAGCTGCTGAAAACTGGGAAGAAAATGCAGTCTTTGCTCTATAGATTTGGAGAGGAACTGTAAGATAAAAGGCAACAGGGAATGAGAATTAAAGATGGCTTAGGGAATGTATGGAGATTGTCTGAAGTAGAAGCATAAACAAATGGGACAAAGTTATTTTTGGAAAATGTCATTATAAAGGATTGTGCAGATGGGCATGTGATGAAGACCAATGAAACAAGCAAGGGAGATTTATAAGGGACTCCATTCCTTCATAAAACCTGTGAGGGGCCCAAGGACACAGATTTGGAGATCCAGCAATTAACAATGGATGTGGGAGTAGAGGTGGTTAAGATGTGGTGCTCTCTTTTCTTGCCTAAAATAAGAGATATTGAGTACAGGTATCAGTGAAGGTCCTTGAGAGGGAATACAAGCACCTTCTGATCACTGTGTTAAAGAAAGAAAAAGCAGTGGAGAGCTAGGAAGGAGGGCAACTACTAACACATAGGCTGGGAAAGTCAGCTGTGCAGTAGCATAGCAGAAAGGTGCAGCAAGCTTCCAACCCCCCAAGGACATGGTTATGAAACTTAGTGGTTATGTGGATTGCATAGTTTTATCTATGTCTTGGATCATTTAGAGACTGCCTTCATACTCTGTTTTTAGCTTTTTATAATTTGGTATTACCCGAATAAAATCTGCACAGTCAAGAGCTTGAAATTGCAACCAAACTACTATGAAAGTCAACTGAGGAAGGTCAAAGTGATCTTAAAAGGCCCTTCCAAAGAAGCATGTAATCAAATTATTTAACTGGGGGTAAAAGCATGCCAGTAAGGCAGTAAATGTACAGCATCTCAGGATCTCCTATATTTAAATAAACTACAGTTTTTAAGCAGCTCCCAGCATGATCAGATTATAGCCTCTGGGATACAGAGTGTATAGGAAGCATTGTTGTTAAGCCCAGTTTGGGGAGGTACTGATCAAGTTCAGTGGGGCTACCATCACATGCAGCAAACACAGAACAATAATAACTTGTAATGCATGTTGAAAGCCTCTAATAGAAAAAGTGCAATTGTACATCTGCATTGCCTAAATTGATATTTTGCACTTATTGCCAGCCTTGGTCTCCTGTTACAAACATTTGTCACCTACAAGCATTTTACTTAATGCTGTCACAAATACGGAGCCATTCCTACTAGTCCAGACTTGCTCCCATGCAGCTTTCCCTGTGACAAGTGGGGCTGTTCTGAAGTATGCAGGATTCCAGAAAGAAACAGAAATACCAGCCTATGTATTGGCAGAATGAAAGCAAATAAGTACACGAGTCAAATATATAAATGCATTTCTTAATTTAGATGATATAAAGTATCCTTGTGTTTTATAATAATGTGATGTGTGATTCACTCTGCATGATATTAAATAGCAAAAATAGGCTTGTAGCACCCAAAAGTTGTTCATCTGGTATTTTAGTGCAGTTCAGTTTTCTCTGTATTTCCTATTTCAGGGTTTATTTCTGGAACAAGATGTGTATTGTTTAGAAACTCAGACTTGGATTCTTTAAGAAGCAGATCTTTTCTGAGAAATCAGGTCCCTGGTATATATTTATTGCGTCCAATCCTGAAAAGATTTTTTTTTAATGTGTTTAGTTTGATTTCAAAATAATTGCCTGGACATATAAAATAAATTGCAGAAATAAATCTATTTAGATCCAGAGGCCTTACTAATCAATATATATGTTCTTCTGGACTTGTTTTCTTCATATCTATTTCCAGAGTTGTAAATACAGGGTATTTTGGTTTGAAATGCCCTCTGTGGCTTCTGCAGTAAAGGGATTTATCTTACGAGATGAAAGTTGAAACAATAATGACAATTGCAGTATTAATGGGCAAATTTTAAGTATCCTTCTGGACCAAATGTCCAGCATACAGCTGAAAAGTCATTTTAGGTGATAGGCTGGGCACAGAGTTAATGGGATGACATTAGGCTGGTGACCTGTCACTAGTGGGGTTCCACAGGGCTCCATCTCAGGCCCTGTGCTCTTCAACATCTTCATCTACAACTTGGACACAGGACTTGAAGGAATACTAAGTAAATTTGCCAACACTAAATTGGGAGGAACTATTGACTCCCTCGGGGACAGAGGTCCTGCAGAGAGACCTCGATAATCACTAATTGGGGCAATCACCAATTGTATGAAGTGTAACGAGAGCAAGCGCCGGATTCTGCACCCACAGCAGTGCAGCCCCGGTTGTGTGCACAGACTGGGGAGGGACAGGCTGGAGAACAGCACTCTGAAAAGGGACCTGGGGGTCCTGGTTGATGGCAAGCTGAACATGAGTCAGCAGTGCCCTGGCACCCAGGGAGGCCAACCATGTCCTGGGGGCATCAGGGACAGCACTGCCTGCCAGGCAAGGGAGGGGATTGTCCTGCTCTGCTCTGCGCTGGAGCAGCCTCACCCCCAGTGCTGGGGCAGTTTTGGGCGCCACAATATAAAAAACCATGAAGCTACAAGATTGTTCAAGGGAGGGCAATGAGAACACTGAAGGGTCTGTAAGGGAGGATGTATGAGGAGGCCACTTGTTTTAATCAGCCTGGAGAGGAGATTGAGGGGAGACCTCATTGTAGTCTCCAACATCCTCATGAGGGGAAGAGGAGGGGTAGGTATCAGTATTTTCACTCCTGTGACCAGTGACAGGACTCAAGGAAACAGCATGAAGCTGCATCAGGGGAGATTTAGGCTGGATATCAGGAAAAGGTTTTTTACTCAGAGGGTGGTCAGGCACTGGAACAGGCTCCCCAGGGAAGTGGTGACAGCACCAGTCCGATGGACTTCTAGAAGTGTTTGGACAATGCTTTCAGGCACATGGTGTGACTCTTAGCAGTGTCCTGTGCAGGACTAATAGTTGGACTTGATGATCCTTGTGGGTCCCTTCCAAATCAGCATATTCTGTGATTCTATGGTTCACATCTAAAGCATTTCTGACATAACCTGATCATTCAGATTCACCTCTCTTTGGGACAGCTATATATATCAGCATGCACCACTACATGAACAACACACAATTTTAACAGCAGACAATAAAAAGTACCAAAGTCTAATGAATCATTCAGAGCTGCTTATGTGGCTGGCTATCATGGTCTGTGCTGGAGTGTGAAGAATCCAATGCTCCAACATCACAATCCTTGTGTGGTGTCCAAGATCCGTAAAGCCCACAGGTGGTCAGGTTTGCCATTGCAGATCAGAGCTCACAAGTTTTGTGATGGTTATGTGAAATTGTGGTATGTATAGAATGGAGGCTGGTTTTATGCTTAAGTCACTCAAAGAGGACTCAGTAGGACTGTTCTGTGACTTGGAGAAAAATGTATTTATTTCATGATAATTTTATAATATAGGGGCTTATGCAGGGAATCATGGAATTGGTTCTCATTGAAGAAAGTTTGCTCTTAATGCTATGCATAGGTATAAGCTCTTTTTGAACAGAAATGAGAATAAGCTTGGTCTTATGGCTTTTCTGGCTTGGAGTGCATAGCATACATATCTGTGATGATTGTTTTGTTGCTGTTGAAGTGATTTTTGAAAAGAAACAGTGAGACACCATGTCCAATCCAATAGAGAAGTCTGTGCAAGGACTCTCACACCACAGGATGTTCAAGCCAGTCCTCCTTTGTTATCAGAGCATTTGCATTCTCATTCTCAAACTTGAGTGGTTTTAGTTTCAAATTTCTGGTTTGTTGTGTTTTTCTATTTATGAAAGATCTCTTCCTGGCTGCTTATGTCCTTTTTTTTTTATTCCATACTTACTCTAGCAGTTTTGAGTAATCTTGATAGCCTGTTTCATTATTTCTTCTGTAGCTGGCTGATTCAGAGGGACAGACTTTGTGCACTGCAGCAGGGCTGGTGGCAAGTATCCTACTTTCTGGTTTAAGGCTAGAAAGAGAACCTTTCGGTGGTAAGTAACAACCATGATGTTGAAGGACAACTTTGTGTCAGAAGGAAGTGAGAATGCTAAGCTCAGCAACACTAGTGTAGAGTAAAGTTGGAGAAATTGCTCTACATTTATATAGAGGTCAGAACTTGAGTCTTTACAGGAATACTTGCTTAGGAAATAACCCTTTAACTTCAGTTGGTTTTCTGAAATTGGAATTTTGTTCTACTCAAAGTGAAGGGATATGAGTGCCTTTGTGGAAATTCTCATCTGCATGTAGCAGTGACTGTGCAGCCACTCTAGTGCATGCTGAGTCTGTGAGAATAAATACATCAGGGTAAGACTACAGTCTGTGGGTTGTGTGCAGCTGAGTGTGAGAATGCAGTGATGAGAGTAAGTGTACCTGCCTGTGTGACACTGAGGCTGAGAGTACCTGTGGGGGGACTGGATGATGTGACTATGTGTGGTGTGCATTGTGCAAAGGCTCAGCCCATCCATGTATTGATATTGGTGCACGAGTGTGATTGCACAAACATGTGAAACACATGTGAATGTGTGTGTGAACATAGGGAGACCATAGCCATGAATGCATATGTGAGCATAAGTGCAAATATTAGTGTATTTCTAAGTGCAGAACAGATAAATAAATGTGTGTAAGTGAAATTGTACATTACTAGATGATCTTAGATGGAGAGAACCTGTGCCAGGCATGGCCTCTTCTCTGTTCTGTCCATTTCTGTACCTGTGTTAGCTTCAAAGATGAAAAGTGCCCCAGCTTGGCTTTAGCCTGGGCAGCAGCCCTGACTGCACAGTTGCTCTGCCAGCTCAGTGTGTTTGTGTGCTCTTGTGAGAGAGTTGGTAATTGTGAGCGCTCCCTAAGAGAATCTCTGGGGCCAGGGGATACAATAGGCAAGGGTCTAGGGTCTGAAACTGTAGACTTTAATAAAGCCACTGACAGCAAATAAGAGCCTGACATGTGAGTCACATTACTGACAACAAGGGCTGCTTTGTAGTCCCATCTGCACCCTGATCGGGTCCCGTACAGTAACTGAAAGGACAGAACAAACTGCTGCTGCCTTCAATAAATACAACAGTGCCACAAAGGCGGCCAAACAGACCAACTTTGTGTGGCTTTCCTGCAGCTGAGCTACTCCCCTGGTTCTCTTCCTCGCCTCCCCCACCAGTGGAAATGACTGACGTTACCTTTTAAGGGTTGCTTGTGAGCCCTGACTATGTGCTCGTCCCCATGGCAGTCATTACATGTAGCCCTGTAACATCTTTCTTCCCTGCCACCTCTTGTGCTCCTTTGTAGCCTTTCCCTTTCTCTGTTCCCAGTGACTGGGAAAGGCCCAGAGCCTCTGCTCATGAGCTATGTCCCCTGGACCTCATGCCCCTGCCTGGACTGGCCAGCACTGGGAATTTAGCAAAACTGTACATCAGGCTATGAGCATAGTTACTTGAGATGTCATAGTAACTTGAATAGTTACTCCAGACTCCCACTGGGGTGGTCATGATGAGAATGTTGGACTTCCAGTAGAGTAGCTTGAAGGCCTTTCAGATCCCTAGTGGTTGGTCACCTCCCTAACCCAGGTAGCATCAGGAAACAACAGTGTTTTCTATTTATCCAGGTGTCACCTAGCAGAGTCAGAAACCTTTTTTTGCTGGCTGCCCTCAGGGCCTCTTATTCTTCCCTCCCTCTGGGCCTCTTCTGTTTGGCTTGTAGACTTTCCCAGTGAAGAGCTTTCACATGGAGCGAAAAAACCTTGCAGATTGACCCCTCTTCGATGAGAATTTGTGCCACTGTTGTGCCTTTCTCAGAGATTCTCTGGCCACTCTTTTTTAGTTTGTCTCAATAGCCTTAGAGAAAGGGCTGTAGTTGGACTGCATGTGTTGTCATGTACTGAAAGAGTTATAAACTGTAGAAAAGATCATGAGGTTATAAATCAAAATATAAGCCTGTGGTTGCCAAAGGGGTGATGTTAAGTATCACGATAATGTCTGTGATAGTGTAGGTATGCCTGTGTTGTCTGTCCACCTAAGAAAAAGTCTAAGTTCTTCTTTGCTTGAAAAAATGGAAAATCAGACTCAGTAGTTTATGCCAAGCAGAAACTCTTTGTCCTCCTGTATCATGTAGTGCACACAGAGCTGAAGTCCCTGGAGATTAGGGTGGGAACCCTACAATTTGCCCTGTGCTTCTACAGTGTGCAGTAGAGCCTGTAGCCTGCCTTGTCAGTGTCTAATTGACACTGTCTTCAAGACAAGAGGATCTCAGTCATAGTGATTTGTTCCTAAGATATAAGACTTGCCTACTTTAAAGGTCAGATTTTTCAGCTGCTAACTAGTATATTGCAGCTTATAGGAACATAACATGGTAGAGGTGGGAATGCAGCAGATCTTTCCTTGAAAAGGAGAACAGACCTCATGAAGCAAACAAATTCAGTTTCTGAGTGTCTTTAGGAAATCCTACAATAAAGTCTTCTGTGAAAAATACCTCCCTGTGATTTTATATCTCCTTCTGTTCAAGCAACTGCTTCAGATAATATCAAACACAGGAAAGTACAGACCAGCATAATACAAATCAGCAAGCAATAGGAAGCAATATCTCCTACAGGGATGTGTGAAGAAGAGAGAGAGGAGGATTTCACTGGTGTCACATAGAAAATGTCCAGATCCTATAGTACTAGGTGTTGATAGGTGATGTTTATAGGAACAATTTGTGATGATGATTTGCATAACACAGCAATATTGCCTAGAGTTAATCTCTGGAGTTTCTGCTAGAGATTTCTGTTCTCTCTGTATCAGTAAAGGATTAAATACCACTGTTTTGAAATAAGCTACATATCTGAGAAGCAGCACCAGAAACTTTAAGTCCTGTAGAAAATGTGGTCTGTAATTTTCAGGGAAATGTCTGGAATTTTTGAAAAGAAACTTAGAGCATCTTATGCCACTGTTAAGATAATGTAGATTAAAAGATAATATAGATTCCCCCACATCTGACTCAGCGCTTTGATCACATAACAAGCTTCCCTTTTACTTTGGTGTTTAGGCTAAGAACTGGACAGGGTGAGGCTAATAAACCTTCAGTCATGATATTTAATGGTGGATGTCAGTCCCTTCAGTCCTCACCTGTGCTCACTGCTTGTAGAGGCTTCAGCTGAGGCACAGCTGGCAAAAGTGGGAAATGACTTAAGCAAGGAGTCTACAGCAACAGCACCTGTACCTTCCTCTGGAGCCCCTCTGTCTTGGACAGGCAGGAACTGAGAGATCCCATTTCTAGTAGTTTGATACCTGAAGAGAGAGTGTTCCTAGAAGGAGATGGAAGGATGGAGCCCAGAAGAACAGGAATGGACTTGGCACAGACATGCTGTGTTGTATGTTACCGCAGGGAGTAGGAAGCTGCGCACTGTCCCAGCTGTTCTGCACCAGGAAATATGAGAGGAGAGCTTTAAATTCTTCTTGCGGTACTTTGAGAAAGGTGCAGTTGGTAATTATTTGAACTCATGTTTTTTCTTTCAATTTCTTTCTTTTCTCCCTTAGTTGAAAAACTGGTTGGTTAGGTCGTTGAACTAATCATTTCTGGAGAAGCATAGCTCATTGAGCGCCAAAGTAGTTTAGTTGAATTTTCCCAGGTTTCTGAGTGGGCTCTCAAAGTGATCTTTACTAATGATCCCTAAAGATTGAACCTGATTCTACCTGTTGTTAAGCAAAGCCTGTCAGAAATGCTACAATAAAATGTAGTGGAAAGCTGAGTGCAAATATATATAAAAAAATAGAAATAATTTAAAAAAATCTTAAGGCCAACAGAACTTTGGAAAAGAAAAGCTGTGGAAGGCACTGGAGATTACTTTTACACTTTCCTCTGATAAAGCTGAAGCCTAATTTGGTTCTCCCTGAATGCAGAAAAGAACTAGAGCTGCATTTGGCAGCCTATGAAGTATGGGCTTAGTCTGTACAGCCTCTGGTATGCTATTCCAGAGAGTGAAGGACAGGATGACCAGATTCAGGCTAACAACTTACAGGAGAGACATACCAGTCTCATCACTCTTTTTAAAATTTATTTCCCCACCCTTCCCCCTCACCCTCTCAGGAAATGCTCATTTGCACACTAATGACTTTTTGTAAATAATTGATGTCCCAGATACCCAAGGCTGACAATAGTCTGAGTGGAACTTCATGTCTATCCTTCACCAACTACTAAGAAAGAGACCAGCTCCTGAAGGCCTTCTTGAAAGTGGCAGCCTAGACTCTCAGAAGGTCTAGAGCATTCACTAAAGTCAAGGACTTCATCTTAGTATTTGCCAACTCTTCTGATCTTGCTTTGGGATCTTAATTTTTTCAGGCCATAGCCAAATCTCGAAGATTTGAGAGATAAAGGAAACTAAGCTCCAGAAAATCTCACAGCCTTAGCAGTTCCGACCACATAAGGTTGTACCTTATGGCTGAGGTCCAGTCCTGTTCGAGGTCGCTTATTTAGGTCTATGGAGAAAAGAAGTAACCTTCTTTTTGACAGTTTGGTCCTAAACTGTCAGTCGTTAAATACAAGAGTATTTTGCCAGCAGAATAGGAGAAGCTACTTCCAATAAAGCCAATCAAAGGCAATTTCCCTGCTGAAAGGTGGCCTACCTGAGACAGAGCAGCCTGCACCAGCTGCACGCCACTGCTGTCAGACTTGGCCGGGTCTGTCAATTAAGGGAACACAGAGCAATCTGTGAGCGCTGAAAGGGATCCCTTCAGAGCCCTCTGTGGCTGAGAGACAGGCCCATTGTCTGCATGCATGTCTCACATAGTTTCAGAGTCCTGATAAGCAGGCGTGCCATGAAAAACTACATTATATGGTGAGCTCGGGAATACTTTGTCTGGGGGTAGATGAGATGGGGGGTGGGAGAAGAGGTAACACTGCACCTTTGCATTGTGGGAGGTGGGGCAATGAAAGACGTCGCGTTTGGTGGTCCCCCAACATAACCTGCTTTCTCACAAACTCTTGTTGAATGATGAAGTCGTAGTTTCCTCTAATTCCCCTCCTCCCCTCCATCCTTGTCATTTCTTCTGGAGTTCAGAAATCAGTTGGGAAGTTATTGCAGCACTGAGAAGACAAACAGCTTAACCACCTTCAGCTGCTGCCTTGCCATATATTGAGAGTCCTTCTTCCTGTGAATCTGCGACCCTCAAGGTCTATCAGTCTGTGGGCAGGGAAGAGTGAAGACTTCAGATTTCCATGTATGCATTGTAGAGAACCTAGAATAGGATATGTAGATACAGCAGCTCCTAGGGGAAGGAATAAGTGGGGTTCCCTCCCCAGCTGCTAACAAATGTTTACTCTCATTTTCCTCAGCTTATAGTCAGGTACCTGGCTCCCTTGGTGCAAATGGGCCCTTTACGTTTCCCAGATGCAGACCCAGAAGAGCTGGTGCTCTTGTTAGTCTACAACAGGATGTTCTCTTAGACTTCACTGCTTGAGCTTGGGAGTACGTAAAGAGGTTAGTACATGCAAAAATCCCTGTGTAACAAAGCAAATAAAACCAATCTCTAAGTTGCTTTTATGCTATCTTTTTAGGCCACTCTGCATAGAAGAAGGTTCAAATAGAACTCTCTTTAAAATAAAATATCTACTTTGTAAAGCTAGTTTTCCATATGCTTGGGAGAATATGGAGACTGTACTCTGTGTGATAGGATGCAAAGAAATGTATACATGGGAGTAAGCAACTCTGTTACTAATGCAGTAGCATAGATTTGTAAAGAACCAATGCTATGGTTAAGCCAAGAACATGAAGGATTGCTCGTGAATGACTTTTCCTAACACTTTTCCTTTCACCTTCTGGCTGAGGTGGTTTTTTTTGCACTCACTGAAGCTGATAGTCTTTATGTTTAGTTGCAGGCACTCTAGATGATCTTCATTTAGTGTTTGAGCCAAAGCTTATTGTGGACCATGCCTACTTTTGACTGTCACAGACACGTTGGACAAAAGCCATTTCTGATAAGGCAGTTAAACTCTGTGGACCGACCAAGGGACGAGCCTGGCCCATATTCTTTCATATCAGCTTTTTGGCAGTACAGAGGGCTGCCAAAGAGAGGATTGGATTTCTGATAATTCAGTCATTAGTCTTCAGCAGATATACCCTTGTCAGACTTTAGTGATTTGTCTGCAGCTCACCCAGTGTACAGTGACACTCCAGGAGATGGCAGGTCCTAGTTTTTCCCAATAGGGGAATATGTCTTGGCTCAGCATATTTGATAAGAAAAATTAATGAATTTGTTATGAGATGGAAGCTCCTCTTTCATCTCTGACTTGGTGAGGCTCATGGAAACCCATCTTTCTTTTCATGTTAAATAAAGCTCCCACCATGGATGCCAGATCTTACTGTCTATTCTCACATTCTTCACTGCATGCACACTTGTACCATATTGCCAGTCCTGGGTAAAGTTGTTGTGCTGACATATTTGACTTATTTTCAACAATTTTCAAATTCTTGTGTTTATCTCGTATTTGAATTCTTTCTGTTTAGATATATATACACACACACTTAAATTGAAAAGAGAGTCTGGCCTTGCTTTAATCTCTTTTCCTCAATTCTTCAAACCAGAGACCTTGCTAATGTTCATATTAGTTTCCTAAGACTGTGTGTTTCCCCTGCATCCTCATGTAAGTGTAATTCATGACCTTTCTCCCAGCCAAATGCTGGTAGACTCTTTTCTGAAGCACACCAGAAGCCCACAGCATCCACTGAGTCACAATGTGGGCTCTGGAGGGCACCTTGAAGAACCTTGTAATTTCATTGGGTTTATCTCTCTTGGTGTTTTTCTGGGCCTGTTGAATCAGAGTCATTCTTGATGAGGGAAAGATAAGTTGCGGCATCCCGCAAAAATGCCAGCTCTTTTCAACAAAATGAACTGTCTCTTTTGAGTAGCTTATATAAAGATAGTCCCAGCACAATTGTCACATTGCATTTTTACTTGCTTCAAAGAACAGCGGACTAATTAAGTGAAGATATTTAGCAGATTGTCATCAGGAGGCAAGTGAGCCACTCAGGGAGATGAATGGGGTAGTTTGTGCTTCTTGGAATTGTTGTTTCAATATCTTGTCAGGCTTGAGCAGATACCAATGGCTCCAGGAAGGGTATGTATTCAATCTTTCATATATGTTCAAGGTAGAGCTGAGCTGCTCCATTGTAACATAGAAGCTGAAGAGCAGAAGGGTAGGTGTCAAATTGATTCCTGCTGTATCCTGCTGTAATTTCAAGGTACCTAAGCCCATTTCTCCTCCTTGCTGTGCCATTTGTACCCAATTTATGAGCCAGTGCTCCATGTTGGAGCTGTGTATCACTAGCTCTGTGTAACAATCTTCAACTGCTCTCCTCAGTTTTTGTTGTGCCTCCTACAGGCAGGTATGAGTGACTGGGTGTTTTTTTTGTATCTTTTGGATATGAACGTAGGGGGTATCTAATGGGAAATGCTTTCCCTTCTACCACGTATTGCAGAGGCTGCATAGTCTTGGTGTCTAGCAGAAAGTATATTGCTAGACATCTGCTCCTTGGAGCCCCTGGGACCTCCTGTGGTTTAGAAAGTGGAGACCTTTGATCTGTGGTTTGTGTGGGAGAGGTAGATGATGCTGTGGTTTGCAAACAGCCGATGGGTCTTTCTTCCCTTCAAAGAAAAAATAGTGTTGGTGCGTGATGATGCAGGACATCACATGAACAGCTGGGAGCACGCAGCATGATGTGGTTTGCTCTGCAAGCTGCAGTTCACTAGTGGCATGGTATATTTTTAAGAAAAGGTGACAGTGTTGGTTGTGTCTTTATGCCACAAGCCTCCTCTAGGGGCAGAAGGGAATGGCTCAAAACCAGCAGTAAAACCCCATGAGCTGAAAATTTCCTTCTGCATCTCTCTGCGGCATATAGCAGTTATTTATCCCAGGCAAATGTGCTCCTCCTTCTTACAACGACATGTCTGTGGAAGGGATATTTGTCCATGGGCATCTACCCCATCAGGCATCCTGGGGCACTGCCTACTGAAAGTTTAGCGTTCAAAGGCATGTGACTGCCATTATCTGTCATGACCCTGCAGGTTATGTTCAGCAGTTTGGGTAAAGACTGCTGAGAAAATGTTGAATTTGAGCAGGGACTGCTGTGTGAATGTTTGTGTCCATCTGGGAAGGGTGGCACTCAGAGTACACAGCTCTGAAGGGAGAGTGGAGCTGTGCTTGTGCCTCTACAATTTTGTGAAAAATGATGTGCAACAGTCCTGTGCTTAGAACATAAAAAACTGGTGCACTGGACTAACCAAATCTCCAACTTCCATGTGATCTTGTCTCTCTACAAAGTGAATATTTAAGGAAGAGAATAAGAATAGGATGGCTATATAGCAATCTCTCTGCTATATAGTATCTAGAAATCAGAGCTGAGAGATTTCTTGAAATGGAGAATATATTGGACTCATAATGACTGATATTCACCTCTGGATTAATATCAGTCCCTCGGGCTCCCCTGACACAATTGCCTTGGGCAGCAAGTCTGGCAGCATTTGAAAGCTATGAAAAAGCTGTGTTGGTAGGGGAGGACCTAGTGCTGAGACCTGTAACAGTGTGAGCACTGCCAGGCATGCCAAACTAGGAGACTCAATCTGGGAAGGAATAAGAAGTGAAAACGCGTAGATCAACTAGATCCGAGAAACTATAAATACATCAGAACAAAGCCACACAACTGTGAGACAGAAAGCGGGTGCTATATTGGCTGTGGAACAGGTATTCCTTATAGACGCCAGTTTTGTTTTGCCCAAATGCTTAAGAATCTGATCAATTTCCCTCTGACCTCCTGTGTCCTGTGGTCTCATGAGGTTGCCTCACTCACAGCAGCTTAGGATGACTCTGGGCAATGTTCTGCCACCCTTCAATTGTGGGCCCCTGAACAGTACTGCTGCAGCTCTGAGCCTGTTCCCAACATGCTTCAGCATTGAAGACATACCTGATATGGTTGTCTGACATCCACTGCAAATACAGGACGTGGTTCTGCACGTGGCTCAGGAACCAGGCACTGCAGCAGTTTGCTGGAGCCATTTGCCACAGCTCACCTGTAGCTAGTGTCAGAAAGATCTTGTGCAAAAAGTCTTAGGCACTAAAACCTAAGTTTGATGCCTTATAGAGGCATTGCCACAGCTAGAGGAATGGGATTCTTACAAGAACTTAGTACACTTTTAAAATTGTTTTTTTTATCAGTGGTGTGCTGTAAAATCCCACCCTCAGGGCTTACACATATTAGCAGGAGTGGAGCCTTGAAATTTTTGAACGCGTGTTTTGTTAAATCTTTAATAGCTGGGTGACTCCTACTTATCATTACTTCTTCAGAGCTGCTGACATTTCCAAGGAACACTACCAGGTCAGAGAGTCAGCTTGGAGAAGCTGAGCTGCTTCTTTACCACATTACACGCACCCAGCCTGGTGCTTTATAACTCTGTCTTTAATGATTTTCTCAGCTATTTTTCCTGGTACTGGCGTAAGGCTCACTGAGGTCTATAATTCCCATGATTGCCCTTAGCACCTCTTTTTAAAAGAAGCACAAAGTTTTGGCTCCACTCCAACCTGATGAGAGAGTGGCTATTTTTAATGACAAATTGAATTATTTTGTTAGTAACTTCTATGAACTTTGATTTTTTTTTTTTTTGAGTGTTTGCATAAATGCCAGCTGGTCCTGGAGGTTTGTTATTCTTTCAGTTTTTAGGTTATGTTATTATGTCTTTTTTCTTCCTTTTGAGTTTATAGCTCTGTTTTCAATATATGTGGCTTTCTGTGTCCTCTACTACTATTGTTGCTATTTGTGGTTACCCTATTAATGTAATGTGGTCAAGGTACCCATATCTCAGACTGGAGACTCTTAATGTTAAGTAGTTTACATATGTCCAAACCTAGAGTCATTGCCTAGGGGACTTTGTGGACAGGGTAAAGATAAATTAAGACTTTATCTAATTTTCTGGCATGAGGCAAATGGGAAGAGTTTACTCAGATCAGCTAGGCCAAGGATAACCTTGAGCAAATGTATCTGAGTTCAAGAACATTGCCTGCTCGTGGCAGTCCAGAGTGTAGGGGTCACAAGGCTAGGATTCCACATATGTTCTCATAGTCTAGTCCTGTATTTTAATTGCAGCACCACATTTCTCAAACTCGTTCTATTTTTCTGGATAGTTTGAAAGCCTTGGTTCCTGTCACTCATAGTAGAACACCCCGTAAAGGCATCATCCCTTCACAATCTCGTATTTCTGACTGTGTCAGAGGAATATGGTATCCAAAATGTCATCAACCAATTGACATTGTTTAACTCCTCACTGTCATTCCTTGGGAGAAAGTCTAGGCTTCCCTCTCACACAGTTTGACTCCTCACCTAATCTCCTGCTGTCAGCAGCTTTCTGAATAGAGTTTGCTACAAGAGAATGAGCCCTACCCTTTTCTCTTCTCTTCTTTCCCTACTCCCAGCAGGCAGGCAATATGGCAGAGTGTGGTCTCCAGTGTCCCTTTAGTCACTTTTCTGCTGTCGGTGTCATAGGGCTAGTGTTTAAGCATTTTCACGCTGGATTTGCAATGAGATTATAGACTGGTCCACTCAATTGACTTAATGGATTTTAAGAAACTAGATCCTATTAATGCAGTCAGTGCCCCAGGGTGCCTCTCCTACTGCAGACAAGATAATCTGCCATGCAAATTAAATCCTGCCTCAAGATGCAGGGCCTGCTTAATGTGATCCATTACACAGTTTACTTGTTTATATCTAATATTGTAACAGGAATAGGCTTACGAGCAGCAGGACTCAACTGAATGGAAGAGTAAATTACCAGGAAAATGAGGTTTTAGAGCCTCTCTCTCTCTTCCTTTCTCTCAGTCCCTCCTCTTTTCTTCACTTTCTCTCTCTTTCACATGTGAAAAGGCATTCCTCTTCTGCTTTTTACATGTAGGGAATAATCAAGGAAAATAATATGCATGTGAGTGATGACTTCTGCTTTTGTTTACAGAGGTATAAATTGGGAACTTAGCCAGGATAAGGAGCTCAAAAGGATCAACAAAACCTTTATGGAGAGGTGAATCTTTCTTTAGCTCTGTTGTCCAGTCTGCATGGAATTTTGGAATGGGATATTCTGAGTACTCCCTTTACTGCAGAAATTTATGGGTGAGATTTCATCTTTCTGCAATGAAGTCATGAGAACAGACATAGGTAGCAATGGTGGATAGGAATACAGAGACTAGTCAAACTGGAGGACTGGGTTTGAATTCAGGAAATTAAAAACAGGGATATTTGGGCATTCTGAGGGAAAGAAGTCAGTCCAAAGAGAAGTAGTTCAGCAAAGTCACAGGCTTCTAATAGAAGTGACTCAGGTCCATATAGGACATCTATGCCAAGGAGGATCCTTGTATAAGTGATCCTTTCAAGGGCTGGAGGATGGATTATCTGATCTCTCACTTTTATGGTAAGCTTATGCAAAAGATCTTGAGATTGGGATCCATAAATTTAGGAACACTGACATTACATTGGAAGAGATAGCTTATCCTGGAGTTCCTGGGATGAGGATGTGAAGAAGTAATGTGACAGGATCCACAGCATGAATAAAAAAGGAGGAAATGGATGGAAGGGTCTGCTTGAACAAGTGCCATGCATGCACAGTGTGGCTGTGTTGCCTTAGCTGCACTAGGGGCTGTAGGCACAGTGATGAATTTGCCTCTCTTCATATTCCTAAAGGAAATGGATGGTTGTGATATAGGAATGTAGTTCCACTATGATTTTACGCAATGCCTGTAATGGATCCTAAGATCTATGGGATTTCCAAGTGAAAGAAAAGTCAGAGTCCAAGGCAGGGGCATACTTGGAGTGATTCCTTAGGACTTGACACAGTCTGTAGCAATAAAGGGTTGGCTGTCTGCAAAGACACACTGTGGACAGACCCAGAACCTGTCCCTTGCAAAGGAAGAAAGAAGGTGCATCAGGCTACTTCACTTTCACGATAGCTTATTTGATCTATTTCTGTAATGATGGGAGTAATCTCTGACAAGATTCAAACAATAATTTGCAATTCCTGTCATTCACATAGACTTTCTCATTTGTCTCATGTAAACCAGTTATTTCACTAAGCCTCAGTTCACAGTATGTAGCAGTGTGATCTCTTCAGTCTTGTCTGTGCATGTGCAGCCCCAGCATGGGCACCGTGCCTCTGGTAGTACCCAGTGCTATGTGAGCTGGGGCCCTGCACACCCAGATGATCTTGGCAGAGGGTTTATTCCCAGGGACAGCAGAGAGAGTTAGGTGAGCCCCAGCAGTGTTCACGATGTTGTATGGTCAAGGCCTTGTAAGCTGGTGCTGCCTTCAGAAAAGGTCTCCATTCCAGGGAACAACACTGCCTTGAGCCAACACTTTTGCCATCTCTACTGATAGCACCTGATGCAGGAAGAGAAGTAAGGGGAGGAGGGAGGGGAACTGTTGTTTTTTTTAACTTAATTTAAAGCTTTTTATGAGATTTTCATAGCTCGGATCTTATCCGGGTTTGGCTATAGAAATTAAAGCGGCAATTATATTTTCCCCTTCCTGGAATGTAAAATAAAGTCTTGTGTAAAATGCATTAAAAACTGGAATGTAAAAGTGTAATTAATGTGGAGCAAAAAGCACATTGCGTCATTAACTTTTTTATTAATATTCTCACGCAGTGCAATTTCAAAGCTCAGTGCCACTCCATTTCCCCCAGTGAAATATCTCCCACTCTTTCATTGCAGCTACCTTTAACCTCATCTTTAATGGGATGACAGCAGCTTTTCTCTGGAATTACATCTCTGCTCATCCATCTGTCCCACTAGACCCTTTCTCCTTCCACTTGGGGTTCCTATCAGATTAGGGTGCAATTCTGTTCCTAATGGAAAGAGAGGGACAAAACCTCGAGATTCATTTGGCATCTGTGAAGCAACAATGAAGATGCTTGCTTATCTGGAGGAAGGCTAAGGGGTAGGATTCTTCCTTCTGCTGAGCTGGAGGAGCAAGGCTTCATCTTTCAAAGGCACTGCACGATATCTTGCTTGCAGATCACATCTCTAGAAATAGTTCTAGATCTATTTACTCCTGGTGTGTTAAGGCCTAATCCATAGCAGTTGCTAGGTGCCATCTGGGTACTGACTTAGTTTCTCTTATTTTGTTATCTACATGCAGCAAGTATTTTTCAGTTGCTGCTGTGTGAACAGAGGATCCCTGCTTTCCCTGAGATGTCAATCCAAGCTCTTGGTTCTACCCCTATAGCATTGATGAGAAGGTTAATGTATAGTCCTTTTCAGCACAGTTCACTTTCCCAGTGTCAACCAACGCCACAGAAGGAAGAATAGGGCTGTAAGCAATTCTTGCTGCAATCAGGAGTGGTTTGAGTGGCAGAACTGTAGTCCAATATGCAGAAAGCAGACTGCAAGGTCCATTTGGAGTGAAATAATATGCTCATCAGCTGTAGTGTGTCATGTGCTCTGTATTGTATTACAAGAGACCAAAGGATAAAAAAGATCTAGATTCACCACTCAATTCTTTCTCATTTTTTCTGGGCTCCATTCAGCTCTGGAATGGGCAGACATTTCTCAAACTTGTCTTTTGAAGGCTTCTAACAGTTTGCCTGTCAGAGAGTGGCAAATGATTTGTTCCCTGGTTTCTAAGCTTAGCTCCTATCTCTAATTTCATTCTAATTTGATGCTAACTTACAATTGACAATCTGAGTTTTAGTCCCTGCAATTATCGCTAGGATTGAAGTAGAAGCAAGAGTTTTAGAGCTACTAGCTATTTGCTTGGTTTTGAAATGCCTGTAAGAGTTTAGCCCAGGGTATCCATGTATGTATTCACAAATGGTTCATGATATCAGAACCAAAAGATTCTGCCTGTATCCCTGGTAAAGGTGGGATGTATGCAATGCATAGACTGTATTGAGTAAGAAAAGACATTTACTGCATCTGATGATTTTATCAGATCCCTGATGGATATTGTAGAATGGAAGTACCATCCATCCATCTCTGTAGAATTCCAGAGCTCATAAGTTTAGATCTTACCCTGGTCCTAGGAAATGGTTGGCAGTTTGCTTGCATCTAACTTGAAGTATTTACAACGTGATTTTGGCATTTTGAGTTAGGTCATGACCAGTAAAGTGGAGGTGTATGAGTCACCCCATGTCAGAAAGGAGAAATTTGGAGAAAGGGGTTTTGGCCTCTACAAGTGAACAGACATAATTTGGATGCTGTGTATAGAAGAGAAGCCTTTGGTGAGTCTTCAGAAAATGCTTTCGCAATTCTCACCTACACTTCCATGAAAGGGTAATTGATTCATAGGGCCATGGCCATGAGTTTCCTAGTATAGTAAGGTGCAGAAGAAAAATAAAGATAGCCTAGTTCCAGAGATCTTATAAAATGCTCTGTCTCGAGAAAAGTACATGTACTACTCTTGAAGTACATGATCAATGCTTTACTGTTAACTGGGCTTTCTCCAAAGAGCTGAAATAGCTAATAATGAAGAAAAGTTGTCCTTATTTGTTGGCGTGAGGTAGAATCCTAAAATCCAGTGAGTATGAGCTGGTATTCATTGTGATCTGCTGTTTGTCTGAAGAAGACATCTGATAGTGTCAATCAGACTTCCCATTAATTGATTTTTCAACTGCTTGCTGAACAAACCCAATGCATTACCAATACTATCAGCATCTTAGCGGGAGCTGTTGTTCACATTTTGACTGAAATTATTATTGCAACTGCTTTGAAATTATAAAAATTTTAATTTAATGAAAACCATCTCTATGGAAATTATACTGGGTTTCAGATTAATTATGTATGTATTTCACACATCTGTGATTCTGAGGTCCTGTGATATCAATTTCATCATTCCTTTTCTTAAGGCTTTTTTTCTGCAAAAAATGTCAGGAGCTAAAATGAGTGTTTACCAGTCATCAGTCACTTCCCTCTTTTTCAGATTGCTGATTAGGTTGATATTTACCAGCATCCTGGGACTGGACTTGAGGAGAACTATGCACTGTGTATTTTGCCCAGTACTTTACTTCATAGTGCTTGAATTCTTATAATCCCTTGTCAGTGAGTGCCAGCTACCTGTCAGATGTTACTACATCAGGTACACCAGGATTAGAAAAATTACTTACCACTTGAGTGTTTAGCTTTAGTACATTCTCATAAAACTAAGTGTGGGAAGAGGAAATGTTTGGCTTCAAACATGATGTTTTTTACACGACGGTTATATTATTCCATATCATCCACATTACTGTTTGTCAAAGCACCTTCTTTTTTGCCCCACGGGAATTCTGCTCACCTGTGGCCTATATAAAATAATTTAGAGATGCCTTCAAGATTTTTCAGCTCCCAAATGAACAATACAATTCTAATAGTACAAAGACAGCACAGTATCTTGGGCACCGGTTTTAGAGAATCCCCTCGAGTGACAGAAGTGCTTTACGTTAAACTGTGCTCGCGGTTGGAAGCATGCATACCCAAACTCTGTGTTAATAATATCAGTCAAAATGTAGCCTTTCCTCCAGGACCTTGTTGTCTAGAATTTTGAGACAAAGTTATTAATTTTAAAATGAGGCCAAGATACACACAATTAAGCTCTGGACTTCTGTTAAATGCCCTGGAGATTGGCTGGCAGAGCCAATACTGCTATACTGCTTCATTTAAATTATGTCTTTATTTTAAAGCGTTTGTTGGGGCAATGGCAAAATAGAATTATTACTTACTTCAGAGAACACCTATTAGGAAAAAAAAAGGTTAAAAAAGAAAAAGTGCATCTTGTCCCATCATCATTTTGTTGCATCCATCTAATTTTTGTTGTGCCAAAAAGGCATATGCTGCTCTTTTCAATATTAAATGTTATGCTGTAAAATGACAATGTCACTACCCTCTTTGAAATTGTCACTGACAGATTAAGTCTGTGCTTACTGTCCTAATGCCTACAGGAGTATTGCCTTTAGCTCCTTTATTTTCATGCTATTTTATGGAGATTTTCATCTTATGTTCTTTCGACAGTTCTGCAGAGTGGTGCTGTAGGGTGCTGGTTCATACAGGTCATTTGACCATGTATTCCTTGCAGTTTACCCTCTCTGTGCTGAAGGATGGATATTGATGGTGTTTTCAACTTTATCACGATCTACCTGCATGCTTTTCGGCTTTTGCTGGAGGGTATGTTGTCTCTTAAGAATTTACATATTTCATGCTCATTCATTCAGCCCAGCAGCTTTTGCTCTCTTCACAATTGCCTTGAGCCTTTGATCATTTTCTTCTGCTGTTTTACCCCAGCTTAAAATGCCATCTGTATCCATACCATCAACAGTTTGTTGTTCTAGTAACAGCCCAAATGGCAGTCTGCAGAAACAGCATTTCTCTTAAGGAGTGTGCAGTCTGCACAAGCAAGAGCACTGTTTTTTGTACTGCTGATGTATCTACTGTAGATTGTCAAATTTTTTTTTCTCCAATACTTTTCTTCTTGCAGACAAGAAAATCTATTCCTTTTTACGTTGTTAGTTACCAATTAGATCTCTATAGTAGTAAAAGATTCCTCATCCTTGTCCCACAAAAATCAAGGCGTTTCCTCATTTTGATGATACTTCTGGTTATACTATGATTGACAGTTTATTGTAGCTTTTGATTTAGCAGTCAGAATCTGAGACAGTACAGCTTTTCCACTTATATTACTTACTGTGCTCATTCTGTCTCCTTGTAATACATCTTTGACTCTTCTTTGGTAGTTTGGCTTCCTGGCTCTCCAATTAATATATTCATTGTGTAATATCCAAGACCATACTTTTTTTGTACATTATCATGTGTTTTTTTCCCTTGGTATTGTTGCAAGGAATATTGAAAGTTGTATTCTTCCCAATTTGTGATTTTTCTATGTGATCCTGCCTTCACTTTTTCCCTGTGCCTTTAAAAATGGTTGTTTAGATTGGCTTAAGCTCATATATCCAGCTGAAGACTATCAAATATCTCAATTATTCTGAAGCTGGTAAAGCATTCATCTTAAACATCATTGTGTCCATACCACTTAAGAGGAATTTGGAGGGCTCTGGTGGTACCCTCCTGTCCCTGCCTGTTGCTGGTAACCGCTTTATCTGCTGCAAGGACTAATCCAGAGTCACACAGTGGTTCTGTGCTACGAGAGGTAGCCTGAAACCTGACTTTGGGTGGGCGGTTGGACAACACCTGCAGGGATGATAGAGCTCATTGCAGCAGCAGAATGGTTGTGCCTGTCTAATACTGCAGAGCAAAACTCTTGCTTTTTACTGGGAAGCAATGGTGACCAGCTACTTCAGCATTTGCTCTTCTCTCTCCTTCTAATCCTTGCTGGAAATCAAACTTTAGGGCAAAGAGCAATATGGCTGGCTGCACCAGCTGCCTACTTCAGCTCTGGTGACAGCCATACCCAGCAGACACAAAAGCTGTAAGAAGGGGCCTATCTGATGAAGGCACTAGTTGGGGATGTGCTGGCAGAGAGGTGGCCTTTTAGAATAGGAGTAATCAAAAGTTTATTAGATTAAAATGGCCACCTTCAGATGCACTTGGGAGCAGATGGGAAGCTGGTACAGTACCCAGAGGACAGGTGGGCTGTGCTTATGCCAGGTTGCTCTTCTAAGCAGGTGACTTGCTGTCTCTGGACTAGCTGAGGCTCTCCAGGGGTCTTTGAGGTGTTTCACTATTTCTGTCCTAGCAGGAAGGAAATAGAAGCCATGCACACACAGTGCAAAGCTGCATTAACAGCCAGGCAGACAGCTGCCTCCTTTCAGACTAGAGCTGTCCTGAACTGAGCAGTACACTGTGCTTCCAGCAGGGCAGATCGGCATAGGGCACTTGCTGCTGCCAAGTGCTGAGAACCTCCTTGGTAGTGCTGTGTATTTGTACTTCCTCAGCTGAAGATCAGCAATGGTCTTGGAAAGGAAGGAGTTCCTGTTTATTAGTATGGCCTTGCTGTGTAATCATTTGTGAGCTGCCAGCATTTAGGGCCTTATCCAAAATCCACTGGAACTGTAGGGATCCCCTGAGCTTTCTAAAGTAGTTGTTTCGTTTTCCCTGTGCCTGCAGTTTCCCTGGGGAAAAGCAGCAGTGCTTTCTGGGTTCCAGCGTGCAGCTGCAGATCTGAGCTGTGCTGCGTGCCAGGGTGGCTCCAGCATAGAGTGATCAGATTGCCTGGAGGTGTTAAATATGGAACTGTCAGTGGTGAACAAAACCAAGATAAAGGGATGCTTCATGGCCAAATCATTTTGTAGCTAAACCTATCCACTGCCCAGGAAATACACGTGCTTTTGAGGCCAAATGCTGGCTTCTGAGCAAAATCTGTGCTCCAGTCACTTGAAAAATGTCTGGTCACTGTTTTTCATTAGTAACAGAGTAATAATACCTTCTCATTTACTCCATGTTGAGATACATATGCTCAGCTCAGTAGCCCCATGAATGAGGATGGGAGACTTAAATGGTGAGAGATTTCCATTTTCCTCTTTAACACTCCCCCCAAAGAACCCTCAAACTGATTTAAATTATGTGGAAGAGAAAGAGGGGTTCACAGAGAGGAGCTGGCTCACTTTACAGGGTATATGGTGAGTTGGGTTTTGTTCAGGTAGGAAGAAAGCTAAATGTTCCCACCCACCTTGTCACATTCAGAACTACAGGGACAATTACTGATACCTTACTTCCCTCAAAGACTAAGGGCATCTGGAAAGGAAGGACACCCTGCTAGAACAATTCATAAAAAAAAAGGCGATAAAATTCTTTAAAACTATTAACCAAACACACTGGTAATTGGTTGAAGCTATTTTCTTTGCTTGGTTGCCAACTCTTTTAAACTCAAGAGGTAGCCCTCAAGAAACAGACTTGGTATGTTGAGATGTACTTGGCTCAGACATAGTGACTGCCTTGTCTTCTCAGTGGTCATCAGGAAGGCCCACTTCATCATATGCATGACCAGTAATACAGATGATGGAAATTTGAGTTCAAAAAGTAGTGCAAATGGGTAAATTCTGTTTCTAAGGAATTGAGATAAACTATCATGCTGGATCTTCTGTCTGTTCTGTCTGTTCTTGGTTGAACAAATAGCTTCTAAAGAAACAGTTAATCTTTATGTACATATGATCTCTTTGATAACTATCTCCAGTTTCCTCAGAACAATCTTAAAACTGTGGAATAAATTCAACCCATAGGATGGGGAGCTGCTTATGGTTTCATCCTGGGCTATGCTTAAGTGTTTTCTGGAGTAGTAGGTGCCTTCACATTCCTCCAGAAAACAGGATGGCTACGGGGTCACCAGGCCAGTATGCAGTCTGTCACAACCACCACCTCACCTTGAAATAGACTGTGATCCACTTCGAGACACAGGAAAATGTAAAATGAAGCAGAGAAAAAGCTTGGCTGAGCAAGGAAGGCTGGTAGAGCCTATTCTTATCTTTTTCCCTCTCTGTCCCAGATGAGGATCAACAAATAACACCTGTTTGCTGACCACCACTTTTTCCCTTCTCTCTTTCTCTCCTTCCCCCTTTCTGGTCAGATACTTCATTTTCTTGTGTAGAAATGAACTTGGCAAGAGTCTTCAGGCAAGAGAGCACACCTTATTCTCTAAGGCAAACTCCTTGATTATTGTGAGGTTGTTTCCTTTCAATTTGTGCTGAAGTGCAGTGGAAGATTTGTCTATGGCCAGACTCCAAGTCCAAGTCTGTGGTGAATGCAGACAGAGAGGATGGAAGGACAGAATAAGAGAGAGAGGAAAGGAGAAAAAGGGAGGCACTGTGACCCCTGCACCAAAGCCTTGTGAGCGTGGCAGAAACTTCTGTGTATTTGTGTGGAATGGTGGCTGTTTAGATAAACAGATGGCAACAAATGGCATAAAATTATATACCCATAATGTCAGTTCATAACATTTTGTTCGACATACTTGATTTAATCGCTTAGCTGACGATTTTGCTTTTGGGCCCATATGGTGGCAAATGGCAAATGAACCCTCTTTACACAGCAACTCCAATCTGGCACTTTTATCACCGAGACTTAGAGAAGAATCCAGGAGGAGAGAGATGCAGATGGAAAATGAATGAGCAAGCAGGGTGGGGTACATGTATGGGAAGAGGAGGTTTTGAAGGTACAGCCAGGGGGAGTGTTCTTGGGAGATGGAATTGAGGGGTGGTGGTGAAATGGGGAAGGGAGGGCTGGGGCAAAAGAAGTCAGGATGTGCTATTTTTAATAACATCTAAGAGGTGAAACAAGAAATTTAGCAGGGAGAATTTGAGAGAACCTGTGGAGAGAAAATACATGAAAATATAAGGAGATTGGTGCCAAGAGGAAAGAAGTTGACAAGGTGGGGATAGTAGCAGATTTTTTGAAAGAGTATTCAAAACTAATCTACAAACATAAGTGAAATGAGTGCGAAACCAAGAGAATAGATTGATTGACTGGATTCTTCAAAGGGCCCAGGAAGAAAGTCATAGGAAATGTACCTGATGAAACTTGGTTTTCCTGTTGTTATCAATGTGGTAGTCTTGAGAAGAGGTATCTTGAGAAGGGCAACATGACAGTGATGACTGAGTTCCCATGGCAGATGACTTTGTCACCAAGACTGTGGTAGTATCTGGCACGATTACTGTATATTACAGTATTCTGAGTAATTGCTTTCTTCAACTTAGCTTTTCCTAAAATTGTGAGAAGGCTGGACCTTCACTTTGAATGTTTTTTCAGCCAGGGTGTGGTCTTGCAAAATGTTGAGGACTGTAAGTTTGCCTGTCAGTCAGTGAACAGGGCAGTTCCCTCAGGCACATCCAGTGTACCTTCATGTATTCACTCTGTGATGGGGATCTTCTTTTGCTTGTGCCAAGGAGAACACAGAAGAGAACTTTGAAAGATGCTGCTTCAGTGACTAAGAAATAGTCCCCAATAGGATGGAAGTGATATGATCTGGCAAGACTGAGAAGTTAGAAGTCAAATGAAGCTGAATACGTACTTTCTGATAAGACGTTTTCCCCAGCAAATCAGCATCCTCATTGCTTATAGTGCAGAATGAAAAAAAAAAAAGCACTCACCAAAATCCTCACTGAATCCAAATAATTGGTCAATAAGCCTTGGGGAAATGCATTTCCTGTGATTCTGAGAAGTGTGCTGCCAGTGAAATTTCATCATGGCAAGATACATGTCTCAGCATAGTGATACAAATAAAAAGTCCAAAGACCAGAAGGAATTTATCACAGTTTAGGCAAGCTTTCTCTAATACCTCTTCCTCTTTTTTTGTATTCTTTTCTGAGCCCTGTTCAGTAGAGAAGTGCCAGGCTGGTTCTGCTCATTGCACTGTGTTGATTGGTCCAGCAGCTGATCTGAATCTGATTTGCACCATACTTGGGATGGTGAAGAAGGCCAGCTGCTGAGCAGTGTATAGCTCTTTAATGGGAAAGTTGGATCCTTCTAACCTACTGTTGTATACCTATAACTACTGGAGGATTCAGCTACAGAAACTGAACTAGGTCCAAGTTTCTTCTGAGATGTCCTGTGCACATCTGGGAGTACTGAGCCCTCAGTTTCACTCTACTTCTCCTGAACGTTACTTCATGCAGGTGTGGCTGGGACCTCCACACTGTTCAATTAGTTAGCCTATGACTAATCAGTACCAATTAGTTAAAGTCTTCTTGTTTGATTGAGACTTACTGTAGTTAAATCTAGATATGGCTCATGTCTGTCAAAAGGTTGGGGTGACTCTAATATTTCTGGTACCTACAATCCATATCTTTCTGATAAAAATTAGCACTGCCCCTTCTGCCCAGCTTTCCTTTGTTCTTCTCCTGAGTAATTGAAACTGCCTCCCAAACAATGCAGCCCAGCAGAAAGCCACGTAGTAGCAGCTGACTGTGGACTGGATCTGGTGGTGACGGGTGCTAGGTGAGTCCCGAGTTTGCTGTCAGAATCCACGTTGGAGCTTATGGGCTTCCACGGTAAGCTCTGAAACTTGGAGGTTGGTTTTCCCCATTTCCCTCCCTGCTTGTGTGTTCAATTTCAAAGCCTCTGCAAACTAGTTTGACACAGCTCCCTTCTCTCTTACCCACCCCCCGCCCCCATTCACACCCCCCAGGCTCTTTACAACTAAACAGTTTGTCCTTTTCCCAACGTTTTGGAGAATCTGGGAACGTAAGTGCTCCAATAACTCATGTCTGAGCTCTCATTTACCCCCTGCCGGCATGGGGATGCTGCGCACCAGCCTCTCAGAATGCCAAATGAGTCGTGGCTGCCGCCTTGTCCCCCGCGCTCCCTGAGGCCAGCGAACGGGACCCTCAGCCTTGCCGGGGCTGCTCAGAGACAGCCAGCTGGGCATCCTTGCCTGCTCCCGAGTGTGCCAGTTCTGGAACTGGGAGTGCTATGTGCAGGACAGGTGACTCAACTGCTTTAACTTTTTGGATATGGGGAGAGAAGGGGGAAGGTTAGGTCCTAGAGCTTAAGAAAGAAGAGTTTTGTACCTTGCATCATAAGGAGTGGCTTCATGGAGGGAAATAGACTTTTAAGTTGGGTTCTGCCACTGATATGTCACATTGTCTTGGCTCAGTCACTTCTGCCCATCTCAGTTTCTCACATTATCTGAAGGACAGAAGAGCATTTTTCCCACCATCCCCATGCAGCTGTGGGGCTCTCACTGCATGAGGATGATGCATGAGAACTGACACAAAATGGTTTGAGATCCTTGATTTGAGCGAAGCAGATTGTGATAAAAACCAGGATAGAAAAAGACGTCAACAGCTTTTGGAAAAGTGGTGATGCTTCTCATGCTGGGCTTTGCAGCTGATGGACTGGATAGCTCCCAAACATCCTTTGAAAACAACTGAAGCTGATTTAAGGTTCAAATACTGTCATGGTAGGGCTTGTTTTTAATCTGCAGGAAAAGTTTGGAATTGTGGGTTTTTCCTAACACTGTATCTTCCTTCTGCCTCTGACTACATCAGCTGATTTTCATTTGCAATCATCCTGCAGTATATGTGTCCCCTTCACTGTTCTCTGAGTACTCTGGTGTTCTCACCAAGTGCTTTCGGGTTTTTTTTGATTTTTTTTTTTTGGGGGGGGGGGTTGGGGTTCTTTTTGTGTAACTGGTACAAGTTTCACTACCCACCCAGTTCATTAGGCTGTGTCTGTTCACTTAAGGAGTGCTATTCCCATTTTAGAGAAGGAAGCAAGGCACAAAATGGCCTGGGTCCATCAGTCTCCTCTGGTCTCTGACCAAAAGTAGTGATTCAATACACAATTCTCACTCCTGCGTTCCTGTAAGCTCATTGTGGTGTTACCAGCGCCGGCAGGTGGGTTATCAGCTGTTTGGTTCCTGAATGCCAGGCGCATTTCCTCTGTCATCCCGTGTTTAGGCTGGCCGCTCGACTGGATTGGACCCAACCCCCGACCTGCGTTCCGGAGGGATCACGCCGGCAGTGAGTGCTGCCCCGGTAGCTGTCGGGTTTTGTTGCCATGAGGAGGTGCTCCTGACCCATCCCTGCGTGGCTTGCGGCCCCTCCCCGCGGGGTGCAGGTGCTGACGGGCGTGTTGGGCGAACAGCCTGCTCTCAAGTCTCCCGGAGACGGGATGAAGCTGGCGCTCCCTGGAGCCTTGGGAGAGAGCGGATCAAATGCGTCTCCCTCCAGAGCCCTGGCTTACGCTCCTCCCTGTTCTTCTGCCAGGATTCCCTCGGGAGCGGGGAGGTGCCCAGCAGTCAGGGCACCGTTTCGTCTTCGCAGCGCCGCAGACCTCGGTGCTGGAGCCTCACCGCGGCTCTACCGCGGTGTCACTCACCCTCCTTCCCCCTTTCCCGCTCCCTGCCTGTGGCCCTGGCAGGCGACGGGAAGTGCCAAGGATGAGAGCAGGTCCCTGGTGTCTCCTTTAGCTGCCATTGCAGTTAAATTAGAACAGAGACCTGCAAATAAAGCACCCCCTCCCCTAGCCCCCCTCCCCGCTGCCAGAAGCTCTGCATTTCACTCAAGTGCCCACCGGGGAATTTGCCCATTTACTCTTGTTATTTGCATGATAAAGGCTGTTCTGCTGCCTTTTCTGCAGCCTGCCTTAAAAAGGCAGGGAAGTTGGAGCAGACGGGTAGGAGAGCCAGAGAGGTCAGGGCACCCAGCCCCGAGCCCTCCGCCCCCGGCAGAGCCGCCGAGGGTGCCGCGGCGCCGCGCTGGAGGGAGGGAGGAAGGAAGGCTCTCCTCAGCCCGAGGTTTTGCTTTCCTGTTTTGTTCTCATTAGCGGCTCTGTGCATTCCCTTCGCTCCTCACAAAGACGCTTATTCTGGCACGGAAATGTGCCCTCTGGGATTTACTGAGAGAGAAAGGGAGGGGAAAGAGGGAGATAGACCAAGAGAGAATAGGCGTTTATCCTGGGTTGCATCCAAGCTGCCTCAGCTGAATCTCAGGATGGAAGTGTAAAGGTAGCTGGAAACCTCTTTGGTTGCACCACCCCAATCATGGATTAATCACCTGGATCAGTCTCCGTGTTTTGCTAGCTTTGGCCTGGCTTCTTCTGCCAGGTGTTTTTGAAATGCAATTTTCTTGAAATAAGATGAAGTGGAAACACTCTGCAGTGATATGCCACTTTCAGTTCAGTTTTCACTCTGGTTCTGATTTAGATGAAGAGCCCCATGTCCCTTCTGGCTTCGGAAAATTTGCCAAAATGAAAACATGACTTTGCAGAAGAAGCACACATTTTGAGACCTAATCAGCAGTCCAGAAATTGTTTGGCTAGCTTGAAGGGGTAAGGGTGGCTGGTGCTCAGCACTGCCCTACTCCCATGCTTTCTGACCTGATGAGGTTTCTTGTGCCTGTGATGAGGCCAGTGGCCACAGAGAGCTGCAGTAGTGACACTTTACCCCTCTTACCTCTTGTTGCCTGCTGAGCTGGCATCGTGTGTACTTTGTAGCTGTGGAGCTATCCCTAGCCAGGCCACAGTCATGTACCATAGCGTAGCTGCATCCTTAATAGCCTGTCTCCCTCAAATACCTCTTAGCTAAAGCGTACCCTTTTACCTCACTGTCAGCAAGTACAACCAGCCCCAGCACACAGTCTCTGAAGCACTTCAGCTTTGTTGGCTATAGCTGCCCTCAGCCTTCTCCCAAAGGCTACAACAGCAGAAAACTGTAAAGGCTATAGAGATGGCCTGGGGAAAAATGTCCAGAGAAAGGGGGGAAAAAGTCCTCTCTCCTATCTAGAATGTTGAATGGTGTCATATGGTCTTTTTTTCTGTGTTTTCCTTACCTTTTTTTTCCATCATTTACTTTTAAGTGGCTTTGCTGTATACTGTGTGGACAATGTGACAAAAATTTGGAAGCTATCCTCATTCATTGTGCTCCTTAGGCCTGGATGTGGGAGTATTGCTTGATGGGGAATCCATATGGAATGGGATGTAGGACTTATAAGGGGTATTGGACTGATGGAGTATGCAGGAGAAGAGAGAGTATTTGGAGTCCTGATGTAGAGATGCAGTAAGATCTCTTTGAAGATATTCTTTTTCTTTCTCATGATGCTCCTCCAGAGAGAAACTGTCCCAGAGTGATAGGCCACAATCTGTGGAAAATTTCTGATCTGTGCATAGGATCTTTTTGTATAAACTTACACCTCACTTGGACTCTAAAGCCAGTTGAAGTGGTCCCAAGGGCTGTCCAGCCAGGAACATCCCAAACCGGTGCTGTCTGTTGTTCTATTCTCTTTTTAAGCAGTTTTAAAGGGGCAGATGGGTGAGGCAGGTGGGCAGGTATGGGTGTGAGGATCTGCCCTCTGGACCTTAGCTGGAATTCTCCACTGAAGAAAGCATCAGTGCATCTCTAGGTTTTGAGGTTTTGCACTCTACCAGTAACCTTCGTGAAAAAAAAAAATACTGCTGAGCATTGCAGTCTTGTAAAGAATCTTGCAAATATTTGAGGGTGGGTTCCAAAATAATTTTACTTAATGTACATGTCCTTGGTAAATCTGGAGGAATTTACTGATCCAGAACTTTACAAGCAGAATTTGATCAGTGTTTCTACATTTCCCAACAGAGACAGCAAGATGCTGCTGGTGTGTGGTCATGCTAGAACGTGGAGTGAGACAATCCTATTGCAGAGCCTGGGACCAATCCCATTAGAGTTTCTCACTGCTGCTCAGGATGTGTTCCAGAAACAAACTCTACAAGCTTGCATTAAATTAGGGAAGCAGGTTTCTGCAAGCATGTGGCAGGTTGCACAGCCAGGATTCTGGCATCCTAAATGAGTTCTGGAGCCAGCAGTCTGGGAGCTTGTGGCTGCTCCGGGCTAGTGCTCAGGAAAGGTTCCAGGATGAGGTCTCAGTGGCATCCTCTTTTTTCACTGCTGATCAACAAGTTCAGGGTGTCTGTTCTTATGTCCGAACTCTGTATCCGGGGACCTTTTGCACTTTCAGCATGGGTAATGATACTAACTCTGTCCTCTCTTCTTGTGTGAAGAATCAGATCTACAGCCTGTTGCCTGAGTTCTCCTTCCCAGCTGCAAAGCTCTGAACCTTCTGGAACAGGATCAGTGTAGAAATTTCTTTCCTTGTCTTAGTATCTTTGCTCCCTGGGTCTGACTTTCTCTGGTACACTGATGCCAGTGTTAAATCTGAGAATAAACATTCATTTTGAGATTTGTAACTTTCTGGTGGTATTTGTTGCACAGTTGACCTAATGGAGGCATCCAGTTTAACAAGGAGCTCTTAATTAGTGGGTTTCTGGGAGGCCTGTCAGTCTCTTCTGATGGCTTTGATGTTGTCGATTTATAGATTAAAATTCATTTGAGATGGCTAAGCAGGGGTTTTGCTCACTCTGAAATGGCATGATTTTACTTATTCACTTCCCTTGGCATCAAGAAGACTGGACACAGAGAGAGCTTGGCTGTGTCTGCTTCTTGCACCTGGAAGGCACTATGGGGAACATGGCAGAGGGATGTTTCAGGCAGGTCCAGTAATAGTCTGGACAGGTTCAAGTAGTCTGGCTGAGGAAGGCACTGCTGAGAGTATTGGGCAGGTCTGTCCGATTAGTGACTTCCAGAAAGATGAAGTCAGAATGCCGAGACTAAAACTGTGTAACTACTGGCACCTTCCACAGTGTGCTGGGCAACTGCAGCATATCTGATGTAGCTAGGGTGTCTTCACATAAGGAGAAGCAATTCTTTATTTGAGCACAGACTTTTTATGTAATTCTGAGAAAACCACTTAAGGTAGGGTTTGTCTCACCTTGCTTTAAATATCTGGGAGTCATCTCCTTCTAGGATACTTACCTACACAGTAGTTACAACCTGCAATTACACAGTAAGTTACTACTTGGACATGTCAATGCTCTCTCCATTGTCCCTAGAGGGCCTGCATAGATGAAACTATAGCTGGTTTTTATGTGGCAGAAACCTGGTGAGATGAGTCCCCCCGAGCCTCAGTTCTTCAGATGTGAAGTGGAATGGCAGCATTGCATAGTGAAATGACTGCAGAGTTCGACAGTGAATGGCATCATGGGCTAAGATCATCCTGCATTGGTGGAAGAGGCAGGAGAGGAGCAGAGGAGGTGTCTATGGGGTAGTTTACCTGTTGGTGTTCTGTGACCTTCTGGCATTTGGCCCTATACAAATGGGAAGGGGTTTAGATCATTCTGATAAGCCTTAGGAAACCTCATTTATGTTATTTTCCTCCAAAGCCATGTTTAGTTTGCTTAAGCTACATTATCTCCAGCTATCTCTTGGCTTTTTCTGGACAATGGTCTGAATATGAAGAATACATTATTTCCATCATCATCTTGGGAAACAACATCATAGCTCAGCTGCTGGTTTGTTTAGAGGCCTCTGGAATATTTTTTCACTTTTTCAGGTTTCCTTCTGAAGTTTTCACTGCCCAGATGTAGCCATTATGGGCTTCTGCTCTCTATTTTTACCAGTTCAGATGGGAAACATTAAGAAAGTAGAATGAAACAAGAATGAAAGCACTTCTTTGCATCTCTTCCTCACTGCATTAGGAGGCCAAAGGTTATGAAAGGAGAGTTTATGCTGAAGACATCTTTGAAAGCCCTCTAAAGCAAGTGTTCTGCTTTTTATTACTGGTTTGAATTAAGATTGATTTTCCTCAGATTCCTGGTCTCCCTCTTGGGACCAGCTCCAAAAACTGTGAGGCTCAAATGAAAATGGAAGGTGCTAATTAAAAGCACCATTTATCTCTCTTTGAAAATAGACCCCAAGAGTATGTGGGGATTGGCAGGGAAATAAGCTGCTCCCCCGCTTGATGTTGCAGGTGTTCAATGCTAACAGGACTGTTAAGAGTCATATGTTAGTGTCAGAGACATGTAAAAATATTATCCATGAGTCCTAGGTCTGTCTCAGCACAGCCACAGCTTTGAGATCTTGAGTACATATGACCTTTGGCCAGTGTTGGACAGGAATTACAGGTACTGTTGTGTATCCAGGAGATGACTGCATGTTATTTGCCCCTTGTACCCGATGTATAGAGTGTCAGAGTTGAACTGGATGCTGTTAGCCTGGACATCTTGAATTCATTTTCTAGGGTACTGGCCAAACAGGGCTGTCACACTCTAACACCTTAGGACTGAGACCATCCTCTGGCTGTCTGCCTTGTTCTCCCTTTCTATCCCCTACCCCAACAAGCCTTGGAATAAGTTTTGTTGGCACACTGAGAAGAGGAGGTGGAGCATCCAGGGACTGATAATGAGAAAATGATCCAAAGCCTTCCTCTCCTTTGAACTCAACTGAGTGCAACCAAATGGTCAGTTCACTTATTCTTCTGTCAAGCAGACCTGATAGAAACTGCTGATCAGGATGATGCTACTATGACTTCACAAAGAATATAGAGCTAGGGCTTTATTAACTCCTCATTGGAACAGAACTGGGAAGTCTGGTATGTAGAATCATGGAATTGTTTAGGTTGGAGATTTCCAAGATCATTGAGTCCAATCATTAACCTGGCACTGCCAAATTCACTACTCAAACGTATTCGTAAGTGCCACATCTACATGCATTTGTACTGCAGAAAATGCATGGGAACTTAATACAAATAGCAGTAAGAAGCCTTTCTTACATTTATTTTGCTTGCTTCAATTCACATTTTAGATGCTAGGCAGTTAGTTAAAAGGCTCAAAGTAAGAAAGCCTAATTGTTGCTATTTAATGAGGTATTAAAAACAGACTCTGCAAGTTTGGTATGAGACTCCTACAGGAACCAAAAAAGTGTGCCCTTGGCTTCATGGATATTCCTAGTCTGACCACAAATGTCTAGAGTTGTTTCCATCTAGAGGTGCTTCCATCTCATGGTGATTCTTCAGGGTGTTATCTCTACCATGTTGCTTTCAACAGTTGGGTTATCCTCATAATGCTGAGTTTAGGGCAGTCTCTTTGCTCCCATTATACATACCCAGAAAATATTTGGATCATTTTGTGCAGGTAGAAGTTAAAAATTCTGTCCTTGAGAGGCTCCCAGTGCATTTAAAAGAGTTCAGAGAAAATATATGCTAAGGGAGAAATATCATTCCTGATCTCCTATTGCCTGCTTCTCACTGTAAGGGCTAAATGCCTCTTGGAACTGGTGATGGGATAGGAAGTTTTTTGCTTTTTATCATTGGCTGCTAATGCCAGTGAACAGAAGTTCCCAATTTCCACAGCCTAACTGGGGAAGTGCAAGAAATAAAGAGCTGGAAGCTGAATGTAGTTTTTGACCTGTACAAATGACAAAAGAGTAAACACTTTTCTAACAGTGCCAGAGGATGGATTAAGCTCTGGATCAGTGAGACTGGTAGGCACTCTTTTTTTTCCAGATCTGGAGGAACTTATTCTCTGTTCTTAACCAGCAAACCATTGCTTTGGTGACAAAAACACCCAAAACATGATGGCTGGCTTCCCTCTCTCCCTGTATCTGTTGCTGGTGACTAGGAGAAAGTGGCCACAGTTTGGCTGTCATGGTGCCCCAGCAGCCAAAAGAAAATGGCATCCTTTTGCCATTGTACGGATAAGCTTTGCTATAGAAACTTGGCAAGCTGGTCAGAGGGGAAGTAATAAAACATCCCTGGTACCTATCAAGGGGTTAATGCCAATAGTTTCAGTACAAATGGCATCCTGCAAGTAAAACTGCAATCCCTATGCCTGCCGTTGATTTCTGGGCTATAGCAACTGCTCTGGAATGCTTATGCCTGTGTTTTCCTGGTCTCTGTTGGCAGTTTCTGTGGTATACCCTGTACTAGACCCGTTGCAGTAAGGTTGATGTATTCCCAGAGTAAGGAATCTGTGTTCTCTAATATTTTAGTAAGAGACACCTGACTTTCTGGCTAATTATCAGATTTCAAACTAGTTATATTGCTTTATGTAGTTTATTTTCTCTGTTAGAGAAACAGGGATAAAGTTACTGTTGCCCTTTGCAAAGCCTTTTCTTGGCCTTCCGCCACCTTCATGGAGAGACAAACAATGGCTGCGGGAAACCCACCACAGGATCACCAACAGCCCAGATGACACAGGCAGCATCCAGGAGATTTCCCTGTCTCATTCCAGCAGGGAGACATTGGTGACACCTTGGTAAACATTTCATAGCAACTTGGCCCGGAGCAACACAGGAGAGCACTTGAGTGTGCTCCCCACTGTGTGTCCCAGTGCCCTGTGCAGCATCTTTGGCTGTTGGAAACCAGATCTGGGCAGCGTGGAGCAGCCAGGCCGGAGGTGGTGAGGGCAGGAGGAGATGGGCGCGCGTAGAGCGCCCGTGGGGCTGCCAGGCACCTCTCATTAGAATACATTTGTTCCACAGTATTACAGCCGGCTGGTTCATCTCTTAGTCTCTTTGCAAGGCTGTTGCTTACAGAAGGTAGAGGCAGGGACTTGGTCTGGGTCCAAACTCTGGTGCAGCGCTGCCTCTCCTCTCCTCGGTCTCTCGCTGTGCGCGGAGCCGGGCCCCCCGCTGTGCCCTCGCCAGCTTTTACAGCCGCCCTGCCTGTCAGAACAAATGGTACGGCTCAGAAAATAAACTCATCTCATTTGTATGACAACACGGCCCCTCCGGTTAGAATGCTGCACCATTGCTTTTAACAAGGCTTTAAGCTGTTCAGTTCAGAGATTGTTACAGCCCCTGGTTTATTGAAATACAAACCTTCTCTTGCTCAGTCATCCTGGGCATGTTCCCTAATGCCTAACCTAGGCTATGATACCGTCAGTGCTCTGTGCCCTGGCTAAGGATGCCCAAGCTGAATGATGTCACTTTTCTGCCTTCAGCACAGCCTGGGTTCTACATCCTGTGTACTGCTCCCTACAGGGGTGAAAGGAAGGATGAAAAAGACCTTTATTGCTAAATAGTGCAAGTGGCTGTGTATTTTCTCCTGTGCTGTATTGTGACTCTAGCCTGTGTGCGGGGCACTATCTGGATGTGGTTCTGATTGTAGATGTGTGTGTGTGTGAATGCAGGCACTTTTTATTTCTTTGTCTCCCAAGCTGTGAGAGTCTGTGTTCATGAGAGTTGAGTTTGTGTGTTCCTGTTTACCTGTGTGTATCTATCTGTGTGTTCATGTCTTGTTTCTGTGTGTTTGATGTATTGAGTTTTAGGGATGCTTCTGCCTGTGCCTGTCTTTATGCAGCCAATGTTTGTGTGTATTTATGCCTCTCAGATGTGTATATGTATTCTAGTGAGCACGCTTTCGTAAGCCTCCTGCTTACCAGTACTGAAGGGTGTGCAAAGGTCTCATTATGTTGCACGTCTCCCCTTGGTATGACACATTCCTGCAGTTCACAGGCAGGTGATTGACAGTGTCTGTTTCTTACATGCTGCTTGGAGCAGAGTAGCCCAAAAAGGAACCCCAGAGCTTCAGATGAAACTAAAGGGTGCCTTGTTAATAAGGAAGGAAAAAATGACAAGGAGATGGAAATAAGTATTTAGTATATATTTGGTGGCATGCAGCTCTTTTTCTAAAGCACACCATATGTTTTTTTCCAATGATAAACAGAAGATCTGTCCTCTACTGTCAAAGTCAGTGGTAGATTTTCTAGGGGAAATGGGTGCAAAATCACATATATAGAACAAGTGAAACTGTGCATTAGATAGAGATGCCTACATGTGCTTGTAGATGGGTCTGTTATTCTTGCTTTTCAGCACCTTCACTACAGGATAACTATTTAAGGTTCCTCTGTCTTCCATACCTATTTGACTTGCAGTGAACCAAATATGTAACTGT
Source organism: Phainopepla nitens (assembly GCA_013400175.1). Lineage (NCBI taxonomy): Eukaryota > Metazoa > Chordata > Aves > Passeriformes > Bombycillidae > Phainopepla > Phainopepla nitens. The sequence goes on along the minus strand of VXBQ01008531.1, from coordinate 117,034 downwards.
TTTATCTTCTCATTAGCACAAATGCTTAGAATCAAGACACTGCATCCTTACTTTGGCACTAGTTTCCTATGTGACCTTGGCAAATTACAGTGTGTTTATGCCTCCTTCATTTCCAGGAAGGGCAACTCATAGTGGGTGACCTTACAGGGATGCCAGAGGTCTGACATTGCTCACATATTTTGAGAACCCTGGAGTAAAGTGGTACAGGCAATCACAAAATATTCACAATTTAGCAATAGTAGCATTGCTGATAACCAAACATGCAATACATCCATAAGCATGTGATGGATTTCCTTAGGTAAAAGAGAATCTCTGGGACATTAAAAGCAGAATCCTGGCTGTCAGTAAAACACAGGGTCTAACATGGATACAACTGAAAAGGTTTGCTCCCCTGACTGGATGATAGGTAGTGAATGCTGCAGTCCTTGATGAGTTGGGCTTTGTGAACCCAAGTTTCTGCCCCCAGAGGTTGGGCGTAGGGTCAGAGGCTCCCACTGCATATCTTCTAATGCCTGCAAACAGGGATTTCCATGGTGGAGAGGGAGTACTAATGGAGTGCACAGCCATTTGTTAGCCAGGGGCTTGGGGTTTGAGGAGCTGTGCACATTCCTGCTGACGAGTGCATAGACAGAGGAGTAAACAGTGGCTGTTAGATTTACTGCTGCAGCAAAAATAAACCGTTTGTCAAAGCGAGGATAACACAGGGATGCCAACAGCTTGAGGCCACCTCCTTGGGATGTGACCTGGTTATACCTAGCAAACCAAGCAGGATAGTAGAACTTCCATCTACTGGGATTTAGCCTGAGTCCTTTCAGAAATCCTTCCTCCAGAGAAAAGAGAGGAGAGTGACAAGGAGTTAGCAGGGGGTGCACAAAATATTTCTTTATTTCTTCTCAAACCAGCACAACAATGTTTTGAGGTCCTGGCAAATAGCAGCCTAAGTAAAAACTAGTATTAGTCTAAACTCTATGTTCTAAAGCATTTCTGTCCTATAAATCAGATGCTCCCAAATACCATGCAAAAAGGAGACTTTTCAGTATAGACAAAAGATGGTCTTAAGGCTTTTCTGGGCATTCTACATTATTTCAAGAGAACTGCTCTCTGCATGTGGTAGGGCAGCATTGATCAGAACATTTGTGGTAATTAAAAACCCCATGGCAAGTTTCATCAGGGACAGGTGACAGGTCAGTTAATTATTTTTAGGAAGCAAAATTCCCTCTTCAGTTCTGAATGAAAGAGAAAAGTAACAGCAAAATTAACCTTTCCCGGGGTGATATGATATTGCCATTAATATTAGTAGAATATACTTCTTTTCATATTTGGCAAAATTTTGGTGAATAGTAATATACAGAGTACATTAATTATGTTTTTGGCAAAAAATAGCAAGAGTTAGTGAAGAGTTACTTAACCTGGAAAACTGAAGCTGATTTTATAACAAAATTTAACCTGAAGCTTAGATTTCTAATAGCAGGAATAATGCTGGAAAGTAGAAACATTGAAACAGGTTGCCTGGTGGAAAAATAGATGTCAGGGTGTACAGAGATGTCATGAACACCAGTTGTCTTCCCCTTGTATATTTGTATTACAATACATTTGTAATATTTTCTATATAGTTAAAGTGGCATGATACTGAAAGGGATTTGTCCCCTTGACTTTCCACTGGAGTTACTGATTCTCAGGTTGACAAATTAAAGGGACTAAGGTTTGGTGAAGGACCAGGCTTTGCCTAGAGATTCAGCATGCCAGAGTACTGCTGCAACAGTGTTTCTTTGTAGAGATCCTGGCAGATGCAAATTGAAATACATCACTCTTTTGAGCTTCATGACTAGGGTGGATTGTCCCGAAGCAAGAGGAGTTTGATCCCACTCACGCTCTGGATGTAGAATAATGTGGGGTACTTTGGTACTGGGAGGAGCAGGATCAGAGAAAAAACAGAGCATAGCATAGCATGGGCTGAAAATTCTCTCACTTGTAAGGGAATTGAAAGATACCTATTAAAATCTCAGAGAGCCTTCCAACTCCAACAAAATGAAAGTGGGAAGGAGCAAACATCCAAATGCTAAGTAGAAGTGGAGTAAGGAAGATGAAGTGCAGAGTTCTAAAGATCTGTGCCTACCTATCTTTTATGACTATAACAATTAAAATTAATTGTCTAATGTGAAGCTGCTGTTTTGTTGTGTGAGAAATTTAATGACTCCCAGGGATGAAACTTGCAATTGCTGTAGCTGAAGCTGTTACAAGGGGATTAGGCTTTGATAGTCTTCATGGGCTGGGCACAGAGTAAACCTGAAAGCTAGTGACAAACAGGTTATCCTGGGATCTTTTATACAGCTGCAGAGCAAACACCACAGCATGCTCTAGTCCTGCATAGCAGAACTGGCTCACATTTGGTCCTTGGCAAGACTCTTATGCGATGCATGCACCTGGTTGTCTGCCGTGTTCAAGGGAGCCATGCTCACTATAACATCCTTCTTCTATGGGCTACCTACCACCTCTACCAAAAACAAGAATGAAAGAAAGCCTAAAAAGGTGAAGAAGGATTTTCATTATGAAGTTAATTAGCTTCTGAGCCAAGCTGCACCTTTTCAAGGGGAGGAATTAGAGGGATTTAATTGCTTTATCAGCCTTCTCTTTGATTTTCAGCAATCAGGCCGATTCCATTTAATTTAACTGCCACAGATGAGAAGAAAATTGATGCACTCACCTGCCTTGGAGCAGAAAGAGAGAGTGAGAAAGAAAAGTTGGAGAAATTGGCAAATATAGTGTCTGCAGATTAATGAAAACCAACAGCATTTGCTCACAATTGGAAATGATGTGCCTGCCCTGGGGTGTTTGGAGCTGTGTGTGTGCTGCTGTGCATGGTGATGAGACCCATGTTAATGGCAGAGAACAGGAAAAAGCGGGTGGACCTGCCCTGGGGAGAAAGGAAAATATATTTGTGAGATGATCAGGGATCAATTAATGACTGGATGTGCAGGGGGCTAGAGAAGAATGGGGGAGGCAAGTGGCTGATGCTTCCTGCTAGCAGACAGGCAAGCAGAGGTCAATGTGCTGAGTGGGCTTGGTGTGATATCTGTTGTCATCCTCTACCAGTGGGATGTATCCTGCACTTTCTGGGTCAGAGGGTTGGTTCATGTTACAGGTAACTGATGTTTGTTAGTTTTACTGAGGTACAAGGGAGAGGTTAGAAACTGCAATGCAGGCTTTTGGTATATATCATGCCTTTGCTGAAGTGCCTTTCCTTCTGTCAGAATGAGATTTCCTGTTGCTTCCTTCCATGTTTCTAGAAACATTTCATGCAGGTGTGAATAAGACACAAAACCAGTATGTTGAAGAGAAAGAATGTAAAGATGGTGAGAGTGGCAGAGGATGGTCCATCAAGAAATGATGAGGAGAAAATGGTGTGGAAGGAGCTGAGACCTGTAGGTCTGTGATCCCCAGGATGAGAGTTGACTTCCTCCAGCTAAGGTGTGCCTTAGCAGAGGGTCTGCTGAGCTTTAGACACATATTAAACAAAGGAATTACCTGCAGCTGTCAGTAGTCATAAAAACAGTCTGGGAAAGATGTGTGGTTCTCAGACCATTGCTTTTCAAAAATGAGGACTCCTGGAGGTGTCTAGAAACAATCCTTCAAAAACAGGCCCAAGTAACTTTTTTTTGAAGTCCTGACCTAAAATTGATACATGACTGTACTGGAAAGTCTGATTTTTCAGTGGCAGATACTTGGACTCCACAATGCATTGCTTTGGGAGGATATGAGCTAATTTCTTCACCCTTGCTGGCCCCATTTAAGGATAGCTCTTCCCTCACTTAAAAGAATATTGGGCCAAAGTCTTGATTGGAAAACTTTGTGTCCTTTTGGTCTGTGCAACAGAGGTGAGACTTCTTCCTGGTTCTCTGGCCAAGTCTTCATTTGAGGGAAGGTGGTAAGAGTGGTTAACTGGAAAGCACTGAAGAAGATGGCACTTCCTTTTCCTGTATTCTCTCAAAAAAAAAGATAAGGGAATGGATTGGTTTTAAAAGAGTGTTTCCCACCAGAGAAGACCGTTTAACTGAAAAGAGAAAATTATCTCTGAAATGTCAGTTTCACTGATATTTTGTTTCACAAAGTTTTTGACAGAAGCCAAAAGCAAAGGGTGTTTTTCACTTTGAAATGATGTTTTTTTTCAAAAAAATGTTTGATCCTGTAATATTCATAAGGGTTTAAAATGAGAAAATTAAATTTTAAAAGTTATATTTTATTGAAAAAAAAAAATTTTAATTGACCCAAATTTGGTTTTGCCAGGAAATGTATCCTATTATAGATTTCTTTCTGTGTGGATTTTTTCCAGTCTCATGCTAAACAAATTTCAAAATTGAAAGTTTTTAAAAAATGAGAATTTTCAATTTCTCTACAGTCACCAAAACAGGGACTTTCTTCTCCCCTGGGATTCTGAGTCTGTTTTCTGTTTCAGGACTATGTCTTGAATTTAACACATTTCTTATCAAATAGTACTTCTCCCATTGTTTACACTTCATATTATCCTTGGTGCAACCTGATTATGAGAATGATCTCTAATTATTTGTTGAAGTCCACAATAAGTTTTGATTTGATTAGCTACATTATGTTAGATCCTACTGGAACTCCATGTTAAGAAATGGCATTTTCTCAGGCAAAAGAGCAGAAGCAAGGGAAGGGGAGGGTTGAGTGACTTGGCCAGGGCTTTGCAGCACTGGGGAGTGGACTTGGAAACACTGCCCATGTGTGTGGAGACCTGTAGGGAATCGCTAAAAGCTGATAGCCTGGGCTGTATCTCTGTCAGCCCATTGCTGGGCTTGACACTGCTGGTCAGTCTAGAGTAGAAGCAGGAGCATTTAGAAGCTGTCATTGCTCTTACAAATCAGTCTATAGGTCTTGTGAGATGGAGGTGATTCTTTTCTGGAATGTAACACTTTTAGGTATTGTTTTAAGAAGCAGCAGCTTTGTGGGCTGTAATTAAGACTGTGGAAAAGAGTTTATTCTGGTGATTCTCTCTGCTCACCCACAGCAGGTTAAATGAAGGGGTTAATAAGGTATTATTTCCCCACAAAAGCCCTGACGGTGCATTTCCTCACAGCTTGCCTGCCAGGCTTGGCCTAGCTCCGTGGATCAAAGGCTGGTTATCGCTAATATTGAGCTGTTGTAACCTCTGTCCCCTTTGATTAAAGTGGCGCTGCTGTGAATTTCTCAGTTAATCACACCTTGGCTCGCAGGGTCAGCTTGCAACTTGGCAAGTTCAGAAAACTACAGCGGAGGAGAGAAAGGTAAAATGTATTATGCAAATGCAATTATGATTGAGTCTGACTCCATCCGGCCAAGGCCTTGTACTGCTGGAGAGGCTGGAGGGAGAAGGATCAATATCCCATCCTTCAACGAGAGCCTCTTGGCAAAGAAAAGGGAATGGAACAGGAGACTCTCCTTTTTTCTCCCAGGAACTTCCCACACCACTGAGGAGAGCATGGTTTTGAGGACCCTTAAGCCTTCAGCAGGTGCAGTGTGTTCAGAGGAGAATGTGACCTCCCAGACATTTTCCATCCCTGGGAGCTATGATTTACAGTTTTTCCTTGGACTACATTGAAATGGGAGCTCTGCCAATGGGTTCAGGACCACTAATTCTGCTTTCCACTCCACATCACTTCCCAGAGCCTCAGGATGAGAGGAATCAGCAGGCATCGTGGCAATGTGGATCCAATTTCAAAGCACACAGTAAGATAGGTGTGTAAGTCACCAGGTGTATGTGCAGGGCAAAAGATGAAGATTTGAGCCCCAGGAAGGCCGTAGTGCGGAATGTGAAAATCAACACAGTTGGCAGTGAATTAAGTTAGTGAACACAGCAGCCTAATCTTGTTTTGAGGATCCTGATGGATAGGATTGCTGAACAGAAAAAGGATGTCAAGAGTTGAGCCTTTTTATGAAAATTACTCTTTCCTGTTCTGTGTTTTGATTTCCTTACCTGCAGTTTAGAACATTATGGATTGCCCTGCTGGATGGAGGTGGATATGGGAGTTCCTCAGCACTCAGGATAGTGGTTATTTTTTCTTTAGAAAGGTGCCCTATTCTTAGTAGCATTTCAATAGTCTATAGAATCAGTCTGTCAAGAATTGGGCTATCTGTAGGCATGTGGTAAAGCCATATGTACATGCAGAGATTTTAATGAGGTAGAAACACCAGGATGACATACCAGTTTTGCAACCACAACAGAAAAGCTTCACTGAGCGCTGTACTTTCCTAGCAAGCCCAAGTGAAAACACTGTGGCTATAACTCCACCTTTTGCTATTATTATTGCATCTTCAGGTGTGGTTCTGCCAACCATCTATTTATCAGGGTTTAAATCCTTCTTTGCAGAGTTGCTCCATGAGAGGTGTGCAACCTAGGAAAGGTCACAGGTGTGCCAGAGTGACTGAGCCGTGGTTATGAACAGTTCAGTAGCTTATTCAGGAATAGAATCATGTGCTAAGAGCTACAGCCCTCATGTGATAAAATTCACACTTCTGGTGGCCCTGGCTGACTTTAACAGTGATTGTCAGATTCAGGAGGTTGCCTCCAGGCAAAAGTATTTGCTGATTTCACTGACCTGGCAGCATCTTTCCTTATCAGTACACAATCTGTTGGGATCCCAAATTAATCTGCTAAATCATCACATTCCCACCTTTCTTCCTACTCCTAGGGAAAGAGGCATTTTTCTCTCACTGCTGAAACCTGTTGTGCTTTTTTCTGGCTGTGATAGTGAGAAGAGGAAGGGAAAAAAATGAGATGCTTCTAGGGATACTGGTGTTCAAGAGTGCTGGTTAAGGTGGCACAGGGGGATGTTTCAGCTCCAGCTGTGCTGCAGAACTGAACTGGTGAGCTGAGGGGAGCAGGCAGCACAGGGGCCTCTACTGCTGCATGTGGGTCTGAGCAGAACACTGAGCAGGAGTGGGGAAGGCTGGAGGAAGAAGGAGTACAGCAGGGCATTTTGATCAGACACACTAATTAACTCTTTGCTCTTATTTTATCTACTCCAGTCTTTCTATTTTTGCATGATTTGTTTCCTTATTCAAGTGAAACAGCGAGTAACTTCTTAAAATGTAAATTCAGAAGTGCTGGAACTGAGTTCCTGCTGGGGAGAAAGTTCTGGAGCTCTGCTCCTGATGGCTTTTGGGAACATTTTCATTCTCTTGCTCCCTTTCAAAAGCAGATACCATTCTGCTCAGTTGGGGCATATGGTTCTTATTTATGCTATCAAACCTCACAAGCACAGGAACAGAACCACAATGCCTGCTGCTGTTTCAAAGGCCCCTAAGCCTGAATTTTAGTAGGTAACACGTACAAGCATCTTCACATTGTGAGATTTTCCTCACTTTATGTATATCTTTCCCTTGTGTACTTCTCAATCCCTTTGCACTGTTTTGTTGCTCTGAATTCCTAATCTATGATTATTCTGATTTTTTTGAGATGTCAAAGATACTGTCTAGCTGACTTAAAGGTGTGACATGCTCCTGAGAGGATTTTATTTTAAAAATGCCATTAATATTAAAATATAATAACAATAATAATGCTAAATTAGAGCTTTTTTGTCAAAGTGCTTTGGAAAGGTAACAGCAGTGACACTGCTCTCTCCATTGCATGGTTAAATTGTGTCTGGGAGAAACGATTCACCCAAGGTCATGAGTGAGGTTTGTACTAGAGTCAGGAGGTAAATAAGTGTTCCTGGTAGTCCATCTGTTCTATCATATGCTTCCTTCCTACAGAAAGTTTGTTTTCCTTCAGCTTTTTTCCTGTGTACTGAATCTCCCTCTGATTTTTGTTCAAGGCTCCAAGAGAAGAAACTGGCATTGTGCTGTGAGCCAAGGATTAATAGACTTTGCTTGGGCCTAAAATAAGTGATTCAGTCTAAGCACTTGCAGATTCACTGTCCAAGAGATAGTCATGAAACACACAGCCAGTGAGACTGCTTCTCAGGACTCAGGGTCCAGTAGGACTCTGTAGAACAGGAGCCGCACCTTGAACTTTCTCTGTAAACTAATGCAACTGTGAAAGAAAGGGTGTGATGGGCCCAAACCAAAACTCCTAAATCTCTGCTTCTCACCCCACACACATTATGTTTCGCCTGGCAACAGTGAGGACCTTCAGCCCAGATGAACCTTTCAGCAACCTTTGTGTGGTTTCCTTTGCAAATCTGGATCATCTGTAAATGTGATCAGTAAAGGAGCTCAATGAAATTAGGCTCTCAGGTCCTTTTGAAATCCAGTGGAAGCTGAGCTTCTCTAACTATGCACTTAGTTCAAAGAATCTCGGGCAGGGACACACAATGGGCTCTGGATCCCCCATTGTGCTAATGTGATTTATTCAGCTGTGGGTATAGGTGGAACTTCTGTTCATTGTGATGGAATACTTGGTAGTTTTTCTAGGCATGCAATGTTTTAAAGCCTTAAGAGGTACAGGAGAGTTATGCCTGGGCAAACAGAAGTCATGGTGTGATGGGTCTGTGACTTGGGTCATTACAGACTCTTCTGAAGAGATATTTCTATGGACAGTTCTTTCCATAAAATACAGCATTCCTGAAGCTGCTCTAATATATTCCAGTTTTCCCTGCAATAGCCTAGTATACCAAAGTTACACAGGAGGTAAATGCTAACCCCTTTAGTTTAGAGGTCCAACATAAAACCTCATTCCTTATTTATTTAATTTTATTTTTTCAATGGTGCCTGTCACTTTCATGTCCTGCTTTCTTTCCCTGCATCCTTCCTTTCCTCCTCCTTCCTCTTGTCCTTCTTTTCCTTCCTTTCTTCCCCTCAGCCCTCTACTTCCCTGCCTCTTGATTAAAATGTTGACTTTAACTTGGAATTAACCTGATTAATGTAACTGAAAGTAAAAGTCCGCTGCTCAGCACTTTGGGTGATGAGTGGAGATGGATTGAGAAAGAAAGCTTTCAGATTGAATACACTTCTCTCCTCTGGCTGTTAATTGCACCGTTTACTGGTACCTGACTCACTGACCGTCAGTGTTTAGTCCAGTTAATGATGATACACAGTCCATACTTTCCAGAGATAATTAAAAAACATTCCAACAGACACTGCTGCAGAGAGCTTTTCTATCTGTCGCAGTCAGCAGGCCCCAGGGGTTAGGGGCTGTAGTGTGTAAAGACAGAGCATTCTCTGGGCAGAACTGAGCTGGTCTTTGTTATGCAGGCATTTTGAGGAGTGTCATAAAATGGTTTGGGCTGGAAGGGATCTTAGAGATCACCCAGTTTTGCCCTCTGTGTTGGCAGCGACGGCTTCCCCACATGCAAAAGCTGGCTTGCCCAGCTGCTGGGCTCAGCCACACGGCCTGCTCAGCACGTGGCTCTTCGTGCCAGTGCCAGTCCCCCTAGCTGCTGACACACGGGCTGCTGAGGCTGCAGCTGCTCCTGGTGCTCGTACACACCATCACACTGGCCAGGACTCTTCCAGGTGCCCAGCAGCTGATCCACCTGCTGTGGAGAGCTGTTCCCAGTGGCTCATGGCTGTGGATTTCACAGCTGGAGACTGGAGCTGATGAAGCAGGATGTTAACTACTTTACATGTTGGCTTTAGTGTGTCTGTCTCTTGACTCTACAATGTAGTGTGCAGGTGGACATGGAGGCTCTCTGGAGCTGGGAGTCTATTTTTGTACTTCTAAAGCACTTTGCCTAAGACATAAGATTTTTAGCTAGAGTGCTCTACCCACAGTCATTTGAGGTTTTAACCATAAGACATAAGAGTTCAGTGAGAATTAGACATTTAAATGCTTTGTGCATCTGGATGTAGGTCTCTTACGGCACTTTTACATCTGCAAAACAGGAATTATTCTCAGACTTCCTTACAGATGGGGTACTCTCAAATTACTCTGGACAGAAATTTACAGAAAATGCATTGGCTAACATATTCTGGAGACTCACATGCACTGAAGTGACAGTAGAAAAAGAATTCTCCAAATATGAGAATCCATTAGGAAGCAGACTGGCAAGGGGTGTGGTGAGAATTCTTATATTGCTGAAAGAGGAATTCAGGCAAAACAGGCCATCTGTATGCCAGAATTGCCAGAATGCCAGAATTGGTAAATCTATTTTTTAATGATCTGAAAAAAAATAAATATATGTAAGAGGAACTTGTAGGTGTGACAAAGTTTGGCATGCTGGTTAAGATCAGGAAAGACGATAAGGATCCTGTGAGGGACTGACAGCAGTAGACAAGTAGGTAACAGAAAAAATAGATTTGCACACAGAAGGAATCCTGAAATAATCTACTTTGACCTCCTGAGCAAGACACATATTGTACAGTTTACATTAAGAGCGTAAGAACTCACTATTTCAGTTGACATTTTGTTTCAATAGCTAATCACAGTAAATTAAAACGGATGTATTTTTCATCTGAATTTATGTTCTGTCTTCTAAACCACTGATTTTTGTTAAGCTTTTTTTCTTCTAGACTAAAAAAAAAAGCCCTTTTATACATTGTTTTTTCTCTGTTCAGATACTTCTATGTTAGACTCAGTCCAAGATTATGCACACCCAAAGCTATGATTTACATTTCTTGTAAGCTTTATGCTGTCAACTCAGGAAAAAAAGCTAGGTGTCACTGTGACCAGCTCAACAAACATAAGTATTCAGCATGTCCTCATCCACCCTCTCTTGTCCTGCTGCCATTTCCCTTTACACATGGGCTATGTTCAGTGACCTGACTACGAGCAGTGTTGAAGCTCTGGGGAAGAAGATGAGATTTTAATGAGAGGAGTGGGGTTAGTGTTTATATTACAATGGCAATGAAAGGCTCTCGTGAGATCAGAGCCCCTGTCATGATAAGATTTGTCTCTTATTTAAAAATAAAAGGCAAGCAGATAATAATTTGGCTTTGTAATTCAACTGATCTGAAATTTGGGAAGATTGTATCCTCACACACAGGAAATCTAGTGTTTGGGTTTTGAACCACACAGGGGAGCAAAATGAGAACCACCTCTCACCTCTTGCTTGTTAGTCCAGCACTGGTATTGCAAGCTCCTTCTGCATCTTGGGCAACGTTTATATTGGTATTTGAATGTAGGAAAAGAGTAATTTGGTGTTTTTCTATACTCTCTCCTATTTCCAAAAGACTGTAAGTCTGTAGGTAGTCATGGTATATTTTTATACAGTGAAATGAAACTCCAGTAGTGGTTATAGTAAATGTTAGGGGCTACAAGGCTCCTTTCCTCTGATCAGGTGACTCCTCTAGGGGATTTTCAGGCATTTAAACCTGGCCTGTTCCAGACACAGTGTCAGTCAGGCAGCAGTCTGGATACCTAGCCAGAGCATCCAAAAATATAGGGTCCTACTTTTCCATCTAAAGGCATGTGTTGTTGGGGGTTTGTGGGTGTTTTTTGTTTGTTTGGGGTTTTGTTTGTTTGTTTGCTTTGGTGGTTTTTTTTTGTTCTGTTTTGTTTTAAGTAGAAACTTTGAAAAATCTCTGGAAAACCCCAACTTAAAGGAAAAGAAAAAGGTGAAATGTCAGAGTATGAAAGAAGAGCTGCATCATGGTTCTGTTCCACAGCCTTTACCTCTTTATTTTTTTACTTCCCATTCCTATATCTGCTTTAGCATTTGTTTCACAATCTTTTCTGTGGCCATCCCATCTTCTCTGATGTGTCTCTCCTACGTATCACAGCTGCTTGTACCTCTCCCACCAGCTGCAAGGACATTTATCTTTGTCCATAGCCCCAGATTGTTCTTTATCAGATTTACCCTCAAGGCCATCCCATGGAGTATAAGGAGCACTTTTGTCTCCATTCAGCAACAGAAAAAACATGACTCTGAAGAGCAAAGGGACTTGGGTGGGAGATACCTAGCAAGTATTCGCTTGTTTTGACCAGCCCCTAAGACCAGGGGCACTTAGTCACTTAAGAGCTGGATAACCTTCTTCTAGATTTTTAGTGGGATTTTTCTTCACTGAAAATTTTTCCATCATACTAAGAATGCTAAGGTAAAAAGAGGGATCATTTCCCTGCAGTGGGCTGGTTTCTGCTCCTGACTGACCTGTGCCTCTGGAAGTGGGACACAGGTGCACCTGAGGGCATAACTAGTGTCCTTGAGACCTGGCCACTGTGTGAGCTAACAAAGGACGTTGACCTGTCACAGTAGAGTGTGTCTTGCTCTGGGTTGCCTTGGTGGTTTCCTTGATACTGCAGTGAGTTTTTGATGGTACCTAAATGTGGCTGGTGGGTGAGGTTTGCTGAGGCAGAGCACAGAAAGAGGATGCTGCCATGGGACCAATTGTGCTGGCACCTGTGAGGAGGCCAGGCTGGCTGTTGTTTGCTATTCCCTTCACACACACAGGGAGCCTCGTGCACTAAGTGACATCAAGGCTCATTATTTTCATCAGATGCCACATTTGTAACCTGTTACCAAGTAAATTGTGATAAAATAGACTGGAGCAGCCCGGAGTCTGACACTCTGTGTGAGATGGCTGCTGTGTGCACAGCTTTACAGGACTGCTGGCTTTAGCATCCTAAAGGAGCGGGGAGCTCTCATGGATAGCAGAGAGTTCAGGTCAGAATCAGCTTATGATACATCTTTTTTGCAGACACTGTGCTTGGCATGAGGGTGAAGTATGTCTTTCCAGTCATTTCAGGAGGTGTCTTTTACCTCCCTCCTTCTTCCTGCTAATGGGGAAACTGAGACAAGGGAAAAAGAAGTGATTCACCCAGTCTCACATAGTAAGTCTACAGCTTTGTATTGTAATTCTTGCCACTGTGCTTGGAGGCAAGAATGGGGCCCTCACAAGTTGCATACCAAATGGTAGGGTGAACAGCAATGTATCTGCAGTTTTCACATTCACTTTCCCCCAAGGTGGAGTCCAAATGATGTGTGTGACTTGCAGTGACATCTGAGAGCAACAGGAAAAAAACCCAGCTCATTACTGGAGTTTAGTTTTCTGTCTTGAAAGATTCTTAAAGTCTGCCCAGGATGTTCAGGTTTTTGAAGAGGAACTCTGTCTTTCTGTACTAGGAGATACCAATTGTTTCTGTTGCTTTTTCCTCCCAAGTCTCTGCCTGCTCCACAGACAGAGACAAATATATTTTCCCTACAACATATTGTGAAGCTGTATTAAGTAATATCTTCAGTTTATATGTGGAGAAATGGAGGCAAATGGGAAGCTAATCAATGTCTGCAAGGACTCTTCTGTGCCTCTGAGAGTTAGAAACCTGGGAGCAGGAGCCTCTCCAGTGCTCCCCTCCCCTCAGCAAGATTTCTAGCCTGTTTCTGACATACACAGAAAAACATGCTGTGGTTTTAAGGACAAATGGGACCTTTAGGGGAGATCAAATCCTCCAGTGCTGTGCATGTACAGAATTGAACTAACACACTTTATTTGATATCTAAAATAATATCTTTTTACAGGACTAATAGATGCTGAATAGCAAATACTAAAATGCTTCATATGTGAACAGTATGTGTTACTTGTGCTGCTGCAGTAGAACAAGCTGGAGGTAGTCATAATGATAACTGTAAATAGAGTGTTTCTTGGGAATCAAAAGGATTGTGTGATCCATAATAGTTTGAGAAGTTTGACTAAACAAGAATGAAGCAATTTTAATAACGATGTAAATGTTTCACTTTGGCAAAATTAAGATGATATTAATTTTGGAGTCTTTCTGTATTCTGGTGCTTTACAAATAGAAGAAAAAGTTAAAGTGAAAATGTTTTTAATAGAAGTACAAACATTTATCAGAAAATAAACTGGTAATATTTGCTTCCAAGTTTTTAGTTAAAAATACCTTTGGCATAGCTAAATTATGAAACGTTATTGATATGAAAGGTATATTGAGGGGTGGAGGGGGAAACATGAACATTTTTTCTAGCTTTAGCTTTGTGCATCTGGACTCTGGTTACCACCTAACTAGCTCTTTACTGCAGCACTTCTTTAATGCTTACTGATCCTTTATAAATATAATAGAAGGTGTGCTCTACTCTCTGCCCCAAAGGTCTTACAATTTAAATTGGCAGTTCAGAAGAATTATCTCCCTATTTCAGGAACTGGAGCATAGCAAGATCAGTGATTTGCTCAAGGTGACATGGAATGTACAAAAAACCAGCACCAGCTCATTCCCCTGTCCGGTTGAGATCCATCCTCCAAGTTACCCCTCACTTTGGGAGCACTCTGATACCTGAGCTGCCTGGCTTCACTGCCCTTAGGCTGGAGGTGTGGACATGGCCCGTGGCTGGGGATGGGAGTGGCCGGCCAGCTCTGCTGCAGCTGTCACTGCTCTTTGCTGACAATTGCTGTAATCTATGGTGCCTGCTTTTATGGTGCTAATTAATCTCTTTTAATTAATGAAATCCTTCTACTTCATGTTCCTCCCCTTCTTTTCCTCTTTGCCTCTCTTCAGCTTCCACAGCAGCTGAAACCTACAGTCCTCCTTGAGCACGGGCTGATAAAATCTCCAGCCTTTAAACATCTCTGTGTACTCATCTGTGGCAGTGCTGGTGGCTCCATCTGCTTTCCTCCTTTGGTGCGGTAGCAGCTTAATCTTCATGGCCTGTTATCTTTGAAGCACACTTGATTTCTCAAAAGAAAAACAGCTAAGCATTTTAGCACCCGCTGCTTTCCTTCATAGGCTGCTACATGTCATTGCTGTTTAATCATGGCCTGAGTTTGCAAACACTGTGTATGTACAAAGTACTCCTTTGAATAGACTTCTGGGTTTGACTGAGACGACACATTCATATAACATTGCTTGCCTGCATCTTTGCACTCCACGACTGTTTATTTTCTTTCATTTCATCCCTTAAGTCCTACTCATAACCTTTCCTCTCTTCTCAGGGCACAGATTCTAATTCTTGTCCTTGTGCTATGAAACCTGTAATTCCATGTCAGGTAAATCCACAAGCAGAAAACTTGGAAATGCAAGATTGGGTGTATCCAGCTTGTCCACCAAGTTGTCACTTCTGGTATTCCTGAAAAAGCAAGGACCAGAGCACACTGCATAAGCAGTAACACACAACAAAATATAGTCTTCATTCTGAAGGACATTCAGTTCATCTTGGGACACAGACTGCATTTCTGGACTCACAGATACAGGTCACTGCTCGGCTGAAAGGTGATAGAAAATTCTAGGGAGCAGAGCCATCAGCATTACAAAAGAAAGTTTCCATACTTCTGCACATTCTACTGCTAATCACAGCATAATCTTCCCCTTTGTAAACCCTGCCAGATAGTTATCTGTTTACTTTTTTTTCATCAGCTTCTTTACCTCTCTCGATATCTAAGTTTACAGTGCCTTTCCTCCAGCTCAAGTGGCTGATTTACATACAAAAGTGATCAGCTGTGGGAAGAACAGTCTAGCGAATCAAATAATAAGTGACATTAAGTGGCATCTAAATGACATTACTTCGATTCTCTGCTGAACTATGAGTTGCAGTGTGACCATGCACACAGTAATTAATTCCTATGCCTCAGGTCCCCAGATGTAAAATGGGCAAGGTTCTGAGTTCCTGGGAAGTCCTGTTAGTCTGGAGTCAAAGTGAGCAGGGCCTGTGCAGAAACCATGATGGTGGGATCCATTCAAATATGTCCTCAGAAAGCTGATAGAAAGGCAGTTATTGTGAATGGAAAGAATTATATTGTGTCTTGTTTATATGACAGAGCTATGCTTTTATATGAAACAAGGACTGCATAGGGATCCTCCAGTTATATTAACTTTTGCCTTTTTTTCTGTTCATCACCATCCTTTTGTGTCAGAACATACAAACAGTTCAGTGAAAGGTAGAATTGCCGATTGACTCATTAGCACAGTGGAGGTCCAGCCCCACAAAGCAGTATTGGGAGATATAGTGAAATCAGAAAAACTTCCATATAAATATAAAATGTAATAGTTTAGTTAGACAGAGAAAGAGAGAAGATACAAAAAGCATATTTAAAGAGTGATCATAGCAAAGTGACTGTAAAAAAAACCCAAACAAAACCAAATAAAAAATTCTATCTTGCTGAATACATCAGCTCACACACTGATTCTCACTTTGCTCATGGACTTACAGGTGTAAATCCAGAATTGTTCTCTTAAAGTCAACAAGAATAAAGTAATTTTCAGTGTATGTTTTCCATGTACTTGAACAAAATCAAGTCACTGCTGTAGCATCAAGTCGCTATTACACCAGAAACTGTAAATACACTATGAAAGGCATATGCCTTTTAACAGTAAAGGACTAGATTCTTTTCCTGGTTGGACTCATGTATATCACAGATGATCTTTTTCAGGTCATGGTGAACCCTGACAGGCTGAATAAAGCCTGATCAAGATGCAGAATTACCTGGAAAAGGAAGGGAGTAACAGGGAGACCACAGAGACTTGGTACAAGTTCCTTTCGTCACCTTCTTTCACGGCTGCGCACAAAAGATCTTCCCCTACTTAGACTGTCCCAAAAATACACCCCAAGCATCCCTTGCAGAGACCTTTGCCTCTGGATCAGGGGCAATTTCAGCCAAGCAGTGAGATGGACATACTGACCTTTTCTCCCCAAGGAGAAAGGAGACCGGAGGAGTAGCGTGCAGTCTCATGCCCCACCATGCTTCTCAAGTGGTATAGGAGTAGCACAGAGAGAGGCTGTGGGATCTTCACTGACACCAAACATGTCACTGAGCTGCCAATACAATGGGAGCTGGGAGAGCTGCTGGCCTAGGATCGAATGTCAGGGAGAAGTGGCAGGAGGTGAGAGGTGCCAGGAATGCTGCTTCCCAGCTGGCTCTGGAAACAGTTTATGCCTGTGTCCATCTGCACTCAGATCAAAACCTCCCTGAATTATTCAGGTGCTCTTTGAAAATTCTCATCATGCAGAAAGTGAAGGCAGCTTGGCTTTACCTGCTGGAAAACAAGCACTCATTGTAAGCTCCAGGGCCAAACCAAGGTTCCTCTGCTCACACAATGACAGCAGCTCCTCCCACCTTTATGGCAGAGTTCTCTCCTCCTGTTACACCAGGTTCTTACATATATGTCTCAAATGCGTGGGTTCCCATTCCTTGCAGGCTTCAGTAGGTACTTTGCATCTAGTTCAGCCCAGCCTTGCAGTCCTGATCCTGCCTTCTTCAGTGTGTTGGGCATGTGTAGATACATGTGCTTAAGAACAACTTCTCTTAAATGCACCTGGATGGTGTTGAGTGCTGCCAGCAGTACCAGTGAGAAGAACATTGAGCTCAGCCTTAAAGAATATAAGATAACAAAAACCTGACATTTCCAGGAGGGCGAGGGCAGTGTGTGATCTTTTATGTTGTGATGCTGCAAACGCTCTGTTGAAATAATTGGGCCCCAGCAATAACCCCCACACTCTGAGAACAGCAGCACACAGCACTTAAAATAGAAAAAATGGCCTGAGAAGGCTGAGATGGGGTTAGAGCTCTCTGCTGTCCTTTAAGCTACCAACAACTTCTTCTGGGGAGTCAGTCCAGAACTCCTAGAAGAGCTGTTTTGATGTCATGGGCAGATGCAGCTGTCTTATAAGGAGGGACTATGTACAGTCTTCTTTCTGTGCATTAAGCCCTCTGCATATCCAAGGCTAGGATGACTCCAGCATTGTAAGCTGTGATGTCTTAGTAATATTTTAGTTCAATATTTTCTTATAAATGTCAGCAGCAGGAGAAGAAATATTACCCTAAAAAGTAACTTTTTCAAATGTAGTTTTCCTAGTCATGTAACTGAAAAGTGAAAGGGTTAAAAGGAAGATGGAAATACTCAGTCATCAATCGTTTTTTGCTTTTGGACTTTTCAGGCTGTTTTCTGACTTGCTGAACACTTGCAGATAGTAAGCCCCATTATTAGAAAGCTCATCAGCCAAATACCACTTCTCATCCTCTGCTGTTGACTAAGTTAACTGCTTACAGAGTCAGGCTGTTCTTACAGGAAAAGGTATCAGCAATAGTAGTGCTCATGATAGTGCATATTGATCTCCTAGAATCACAGGATTCTTTTTCCTGATTGTCAGTATTAGTTATACTGCAAAATCTGTGCCCTTGATGTGCATAAGTGTGGATGATGATGGTCTGTACCCTCTGAAACCCTCAGACTCTTCCTCATAAATCATTATCAGCTGCATCACAGTGTAATTCCCCAGTAGACAGTGAAGTGGTTTGACATTTACACACTAGGATCTAATGACCTGTTGTGTTTTAGCTTAGGCAGGTAAGTTTCCACATAGTACCAGAAGATACTCTAAGGAGAAATGTGTGTTTCAGAGAGGATGTGACAATGCAGAATGACGTTCACAGCAAAGCTGCAGTGCAGGCACACACAGACTGAACTTTTTGACCAGCAGAAAGAGTTTGTTGAGGTCAAACTATCAAGCAAACTTAAAACAGCGAAATACAGGGTACTCTTATAATGGGGATGTCTCTTGGAGTAAGCAAGTGGAAGTCCAAAATATTGTTTCATACACGGAATGAAATCTTTATTGACTGTTTTTCTAGACAACGAAGGCAATCAGAATCTCCATAAGAAAGTCTATCTAAGACAAAGGTAAATTTTCTGACCTGACTTATCAGGTCCTCCTCTATCAAGACTATTTCCTGTCTGATTCCTTCTGCCTGCTCTGTGAAAGAGTAATTTATTTCTGGTACCAAGTAGGATTATTTAAAAATATTTATTTTTCTGTTGTTTTTGTTATTTATAGTATCACGGCAATATCTGAGTGACATCAGCAATACATGTGGTTTCAAAGAATTCATGATTCCTAATACAAAGAAGCTACAATCCACTGAAAATTAGGTTAGTCAGATGTTCTTTTCTGAATATTATCTACAACTAGAGAGAATTAGTGTGTAATATGATTACTTTCTGAATATCTGAAATATGAGGTTTTTGAAGGCCAAAAAATGACAATTGTATATTGAAGTTTCACTTTTAAAATTCATTGTTTTCCCCATCACATTTCAGATGAAGCACAGGGAAGAAATGGACAGAACTAGCAGCAATCCCTGAGGTCATTGAATTTGGTTTTTTCCCAGTGGAAAATGACTAGGCTTTTCTGACTAATACTGTATTGTAATGATAATAAAAAGTGAAGGGAGTGGTTACTTTCTCTGCATGCATGCTAATACTTGCCCCACAGGCAGCTACCTTAGAGTCTGTGGTAAAGATTACTGCAGACTGCACATCCTACAGATCAGCTAAAACAATCTTTGCCCATATAAATTACTCATTAGATGAAATAAAAGATTCTCTTCCTTTTCTTACATGGAATTAAGGAACAGAAAACTTTTTTTCATCTAAATTCCTCTATAAAATTTTGGTTATTAGTAAAAAACAGATGATAGAAAGCACTCCTAAAGCCTGATTGAGAAACACTACCATGGTTGGTTGTGAAAGGGATTTGTAAGGATCCCAGGTGACTCAGGTAGTCCTTTGTCAAATGAGATTCCTGATCAGACTGTATCTTCCAAAACACACTAATGTTCACCTATTACTGAGTAATTACTGAGAGAGTGGAGCTGTAAATACAGATAAGTATGTAGATACAGATTGCCATTAGATCAGATGTTTGTTTCCTGTCTTTTGTTGTTCCAGATATGCTCTTTAGAGATATTGTCTCAGGGACAGGATAGATCTCTCTCTCTGGCTTGTAAACTCTCTCTTAGGGAAATTGACACAGTTATTCCAATTTGTCAACTAGACTGTGATGCTGTAAGGTGGTTGTGGAATTGTAATCTTGGAAGATTGCCTTTGGGATAAGGATGGGTATAAGGAAACAGCCTAGTATAGCCCTCCAAGGTGTCCTCCAAGCCTTAGAAGGATCCGACTGTAGCTCCAAATCAGAAGAGTATGTTTTTGTAGTTTGTGGTATTTAACTAAATTTGATATGCCACAGCAGGGTGAAGAGCAAACTGGGGTCCTGGAGCACTGATGTGGACTGTATTGGGAGGTTGTATAGCCTTTGTTGTTGTTCCTAAAAACAGGCCAGACAAAAAGGTTTAGTACTTTAATGGTGGTTGGTCCTGCCTTGGCAAAGGCATGGTCTTACCAATCTCCTAAGGTCAACTTCAGCCTTGTTTTCTGTAACTCTGTGAAAGGATAGAATTGTTGTTGTTGTTATTATTATTTCTGTTCCTACCATTTGAGGAGCATTTCTCAGAGATCAGGCATTGCCTGGTGCAGTACTTGTGTGTGAGAAAAGGATTGTCCTGCCCTCAGGAGCTTGCAAATACGAGCCAAGAAGCAATGACTAGTACGGACAGCTGAGGGAATACAGTACGGAGCAATGAGACGCTATTGATCAGCAGGATAGGCAGTACTCATAATACATCAGCAGCCTAACTGCTGTCAGATTTTTGCAGGCATCATGGCTAAGGAGAGTTTGAAGGAGGATAATGAGGAAGCTTTGCAAATGAAATCTCCAGGCTCCGGCCATCCCTGCTCTAGATCTGGGCAGCAGAAGGATAACGGCTTGCCTCCCACTTCTGACTGTTCTTGTGTCCCCACCTGCCGCTGCCCACTCTCACTGAGGGCACAAGTGGTCCTCTTCCAAACTTGCTTCTACCCTGTATTTTGTAGCAGGATGGCAGGAGACAGAGCCAGAGAAAGGCCTAGCCCTCTATCTCACATGCTGTGGGATCTCCTCCAGTGACAAGAAGTAAAGTTGATGAGTCTGTATCGAGACAGTGAAGTGACCCCCGTGCTGCTCCACATAATTAATAAATAAAGCACTGGGGGAGTTTTTGCCATGCCGGCTGCTATGACAGGGCTGTCTACGGTGCACTTAAGCATTAAATGACCAATTTCTGTCAGACTAACTTCCCAAGCCTCTCTCTCTCACACACACACACACAAAGCTAGCTTCCTCGCTCCCTGCACTTGGAGTTTTTCAGCAACTGATGGCTCCTGGTTCATTTCTGTGGAATTAATTGGTCCCTGAATGAATTCTGTTGACAGGGCAATTTATCATGTGTTTGGGTTGACAGTGTTGGATACTGGTAAAGGGGGGGAGTGGTGTGTGAGTAGGATGAGGGGAGATGGACAGGATGGGGGTGGGTGGGAGGATGAAGAAGAGAAGGAGTAGAAGAAAGATGTAGAGGAAGAGATTGCTTAAAAAATAAAATGAAAGAGGAAAAAAATCTATTCCTTTTTGGCACTCTTCGTTACAGCTCGGTGCGATGGATAATGCACAAGCACAAGAAGGATTGGGAGAAGAAGGGGAGAGGAAAGGAGCGCCACTTGTCTTGTAATAGGAGTCACAATGCTGCTTTTCCACAAATAGCACCATGGTTTGGCAGGAAAAAAAGGGAAGAAAAAAACCCAACAATAAAAGCTCATATTTGTTCTGTGGTCTTTGGGGCTCAGCCAGAAGCCTCCACCTGTAATGCCTACATCTCTACTTCTCCCTCATACCAGAGTGGGAAGTTAGAGACACTTCTGGTTAACCCTCAAAATTCTGATAGGTGCCCAAATACTGCTTCATTAGGTACTGAGTGATGTCTAGCACCTCATGATGCGTTGGTATCTGTCATTGTCAGGGACATCCGAGAGGGAATCACATCTTGCAAAACTAATTCTGTGATTTGGGTTTCCAGTTTTCTCTCAGTATAGGTCAGAAAGGGGTGCCTGGTCCCATATATGCACTGATGATCCCAGGTTACACCATTTCAGACTATCCAAGATTGAGACAATGAAGGGCTTCCCAATATAATTAAAATTACATCATCACTACATTTTCATTAAAATGTCATGACTCTGGCATAGGGATTCAGTTTCTAGTCAGAGCAGTGTAGATAATCATTTTAGTGCTTTTGACTTCACAGCTTCTGAATGCAGAAGAGTGGGTATGCATGCACATGCATGTACTGCAGCATGGATAATGTTAAAACCAGCCAAAGTCAGAAAGAAATTCAATTTGGGTGTAACAAAAGTATTTGCATAAACATTAAATGGATTTTCAGATTATATATCTTCTAGGAATCTTTGAGTGTCCTACTACAGACTTGGTTGGGGGTAATAGGTCTGTGAAATGTTGGTTGTGCGCATGGATAGAGAACAGACTTCATTGTCTTCATCTTCACCTCACTCTCCTCCCGTGGACTTCTCCATGGGATGTATCAAAATACTCAATGCTGAGATCAATGGAAGAGTTACCAGTAGTTTTCCTGCTCATCTCATTGCAAGCATCATTAAGTCAGAGCTCAGCATTTCTGGAACGGCCATCCAGAGCCTTTTGCTGTAGGCTAGTGGGACCTGTCTTGGTTTCGAAGCACTGTGGCTCAGTTTACCTGCATTCAGTCATCATCTCTGTCTTGGGAATCAAGGTTTCATCAGTCCCACTGTCAAAATGAGTGCCCATATCATAAACAGCCTGGAGACAGAACTGAATTTGAGTGGCAAGCCCCAAGCTGGGGGTGGTAAAACACAACAGTGTGTGGTAGATGGTATCTCTCTTATTTTGTTTGGTCATATTTAAAGCAAACGCAAGTATAATTCTTATTTGATAAAAACTATGCAACTGAGCTTTGAGGAGACTGAATGCTTGTTTATGGTTGTCTTTACATTGTTGTTTTTACCCTGAGTTGGGTCAAACCTCTAGCCTGGATCCTGCTGGGCAACATATGAGCATCAGAACTTCCAGGGTGCTAAAACAAAGTAGGTTGGGTGAGGAGATGTAGGAAGCCAGCAGCTATCATAGTACAACAGCAAAGGATTTGAGACAGTCATTTTTGTAGAGCCCCCAAGTTTTCTGCCAGTTAGAAAGACATTTAAAGTTATTGTGCTAAGAGTAAGTGTACAGGAAAAAACATAGGAGTTGTCTCTTTTATTTAGAGTGACTCCACACACAGATATAAAGTCTAAATTCAGGTTATTTATAAAGGGATTTTTTTCCTCCTTAAAAATAAGATCTGTAGTATTACAGTTTATAAATATGAACAAAAATGAAGGACATATAGTTTGGCAGCAAAGAACTCTGCAACATAGTTCAATCACAGTTTGGTATCTAAGAAGCTCCAGGACCTATAAGTTGATACCAGGTAAATTCAACCAGAAAAAATTTGCATATTTCCAACAGTGCAGGTAATCAGCTGTCAAAATATTACAGTTAGGGGTCACTGTATTTTCCAACACTTGAACCTTTACAGTTGATAGCAAATGTTCCTCAAAACCAGATTCTCCTACTTCAACTCCAGCTATTGGACCCACAGCAGGAATTAATTCAGAGCAGCCCTATGGGTATCTCGTATCAGAGGCCAGACAAGATGATCACAGTGCAATAGGAGTCTCCTCTGGGGTAGCTGTGGCAATGAACTTGAAAACAGCTATCTTAAAAGTCAATGCCTTATTCCAGTTTCACTTGCACACTGTTTACATGAATGTTACTCTTTTGACTTCAGAGGGCTGACTGACAGTGGTGCATATAGAAGGCAAATCAAGCTACTGAGAAAAACAGTTATGATCAAGCTGTCCTGAGCCAGTGAGGTGAACATGACATAGGACACATTAAAGGAGTAAACAGACATATTTTCTCCTATAACACTGAATCTTTGAGACAGGAACATTAACAATTTTCTTTAAAAATTACCCCTAAAAATTGAAAAGAGAGAGTAAAACCTGAAAAAATACAATTTTTTTTGTATTGTGAAATACAGATGAAAAAAACTCCTGTTGCTGAAAGGCAATGATTCAAAACTGAACTCTGCATAAAATAGTGGAGACAAAATGAACCAAAATAAGCTTCAAAAGGGTTGCAATTAGAACTAACCAGGATATAATACATAGCTAAAGCAGCAAGAAAAATTACTTAAAACTATTCAATATGCAGCTCCTGCAGCCGGCCCCACAATTAGAAATGCAAGCCAAAATTGCAGGCTGTTTCCTCCTTTTTAATGGTATTTCTGTGGATTTAGAAGCATAGGAATTGTAAGACGTGCTCATGTTTTGCCTGGTCGACCATCTCTAGCAGTAGTTTCAACAGATTCTTTACAGGAAGGTATAACAGTGCAAGGGGCAGACAGAGGAATCTCCTGCACTTTGGTGTAAGCTCAGATATTCTGCAGAATGCTTGTTGAGTGCTCATGACCCTGGATTTTTCTCTGTTTATAAGACTGTCCAGTCTTTTCTGGAATCTTGGTAACTTCCTGTGGTTACAAATTCGGTTGGCCAAAATACAAACTGATAGGGAAAAGTTTTAATCAGCTTTTAATTTGCTACTTTGTAATTTAATCAAATGTCATCTTTTTCTTGTGTTCTTGTGACCTGCAGAGTCTGGTTCTGCTAAGGAAGCCTGTGGCTTATCTTCTGGGGAGCGTTCAGGAACCATTTTAATGACTTCCAATTAAGAGTCTTTCTGACACCAGGGGATGCAGAGGTCAAAGAATGCCCTGAGTAGCACAGCAACAAACCATGTGGAGCACAGATAAAGGTAAGAAAATGTCACAATTATAAATTTGAACAGAAAATTCCTGAAGACATGAAAAGCATTTGACTTTAGAAGGATTGTTGAGTGAATTGTGTAGCTAAGATTTCTGCCTGGAACCCTGAAGGACTGTGTAAAGGTTCTTGCATACTTGGTGGAGGAAGTAATAACAATGCTATGCCTCATTTATGTAGTGACTAATCTGGAGGAGGTTTACAGAAAGTTGTAGATGGTCTAATCAGAAACAAGAGGTTTTTATTCATGTGTGACTTGTAAGGGAGAATTATTGTGGTTGCTTGAAGATAAGAGATCCCTGAGTGCCTTATGGTGTGCTTGTGATTCAAGCAGGAGATGGCAGTGGTCTGCATAGCAATTTGTCTTTAAGCAACTTTATTTATGGCTAGTAAAATGAAATTCAGGGACTAACCTCATGGCCAAGTGGATCCTCAGTCAGGAGCAGAACTGACAGATTCTCACTGGCATTTGTAGAGTCAGTCTCTGTTTTTAGCACAGCACAGGTAACTGGTCATACCAATATTGCAATGCTAACTGAGCTTCATAAGAACTCTCCAATGAGTCTGAGTGAGTTAGCCACCATATGGATGAACATCATGTAGGATTGAGAAAAGGTACAGAAAGGACAAAAAAAAAAAAAAAGGAGCAAAATCTCATTGTTCAAGTTGAAAATCATAATTGATTGTATATAGAAGTTGGTTGCTATCAATATCACGTATTTTCAAACACTGGAGTCATGCCTGAATTCACAGCAGAAACTTCTGTGAGTAGCAGTCTGCTACTTTGGCAGCCCAGAGAGTAGCATGAAGGAGTACTTTAGCACAGTGTTTATTCAAGGGACATGAAGATCTCTGTGGAGGAGGTATGGCTAGTGGTTTTGGTTTTAAACTCTTTCTCCTCCTTCTTCTAATGACCATTTCCTTCTCTCTTCGGCTTCTTCAGTCTGGGCTGTATCTTAGGTGACTTGTTCACCATTTAAATAAGAGGCTGACAAAAGCTCATTTTGGGGGAAAAATAGAATACAATGGGGATTGATGGCAGAAACAATATGTTGTTATTATTTAGCCCTGCTAACCAAAACTGGAATCCTGCAATTTTTTTTCAAGGTTGATTGGTTTAGGAGCAAGCCATATTAGACAGACTGCCCACTAGTTTTGGGTGCCAAAGGAGAAACAGTGTCAGGAAAAATGACACTTGCTTTGCTAAGCAACCCAGATGATCAGTGGCTTACAGATTTACAATGCTTTAAAATAGGGTTAATGGGACAAAGTGAGAGGTCCTGCAATCACAACACTCATGTCTGAAGAGGAGGAGCATAAGGGTTTTCTTGCATCTGTATGATTGTTGTCAGTATGTATCTCTTCTGGTAGCAACATGGAGTATTTCAAACTGAGAGTCTGTTGGCAAATTAAGAACTATCCTGGAGCATGAACCAAACTCATTAGTCTAGGCTTTCAGCTGCCTTCCAAGGCTTTTGGTTGGTCATTTAACACAGGCTCTGAGGCTCACTACTAACATACACAGATAGATACACATTGCACAAAAAACACCTTCTGGGCATAATCAACCAAATAATCCAGGCTCAACTTTTCTGTGTTCTGAGTGGTTGTGCAAGGGAAGAGATATACCAAAGCTTTGATTTTTCTGAATTAAAACCTTTGTAGTTCAGAGATGACAAAAAAACCCTAGTACCTTTGCCAATGTATGACTCACTCAGAGGGAAAGACTCCAAAAAGCCTTCCAGCCACCTTAGAATGGAACACAAAAATGATGAGGCCCAGCCCTATGATATGACCTTGGAAACATCTTCCTTTCTCTGCAGACTCTTCACCATGGGTCTCAAATGTTCTGGTGTCTCCCTCTCTTCTGAAGGAAAGTATGATGTCTGTCCTCAGGGTCAGTTTGGAAACACAAACAGGTCTCAGAGCAAATAAAAATTTTATTTCTCTTTTTTTAGTTTTGTTGTACTATCCAAGCAAAATACAAATGAATATGTAAAACATATGAATAAACAAACAATAATGAGTCAAAAGAGGCAATCCATACTCAAAGACAAAACTAGAAAGGCACATTTGACAATATTGGAGATATTGATAAAGATTGTGACAACTTTCCAAAATCAAGGACTGTTCTGAGTTACTTTTAGATGTGCTTCCACTCTCTTTCATCTCTTTTGGTGGAAACTTCACATCTGGCACTATGACCCAGAGCAGTATTTTCCAGGAAGGCAGTAATTTCAGAGCATTCAGCCCCAAGGAGAAGATATATTCAACATCACCCGGATATTTCACAACAATGGTATTTTGTGGCCTTTTCCCCAAAAATATTTTGCTGTTCAAAGTTTATTTTGTGGGAGCTCTTTGAGACTCCTGGAGGGGGCCAAGATCCTACTATAGTACCTGCTATGCAAACACAAAGCAGCAAGAGAATTTCTGTTGCAGATAGTAACATCTAAATCTAGTGAGAATGATCAGCTGATACAGACAGAAGGGGGAGCACAATGAAATAGTTGGACCATTGAGTATAATTTAAGTTTGTTCTGATTTATACTAAAACCTAAAAGGAAGTTGAATGGTGAATATGTAATCTAGTTGGTAGAAGAAAAGGATGAGATTTTTCCTAATCAACTTAAACCCCAGAATTTTCAAAGAAAAGCAAGTTAAAAATAAATGAATTAATTCAAAGCTAAGATCTGATAGACAGAGATAGAGACAAAAATGATGGATAGATTTCCAGAGATCTTTAAAAAAATTTTAAAAAGCTAAAACTCAATGTATAATGTGCAACTAAGTGTCCAAACACTTTTCAAAGTCTTGTAGTAAAAATACTGAGCTGTACATATTTACATAACTAGGTCACATTTTGGACCCTTTAGAAGAGCTGGTCACTACTGCAGAGACTGAGCCTCTGGAATATTTTGACAAAAGTAAAACCCAATAACAAAAATTATGCAGTTCAGAATACTGGCCAGTCTCTTACAGTTGTTGGGCAGTGAACCTTCAAAGCAGAATCCTGGGATGGGAATAAATCATGGAAGGAATTCCCCTCCTACATGCATACACAACAAGAAAAGATGCTCATGAACAGGGAAAGTGCTGGGCTCTTGATGATTCTGGGAAACCTGTGGTGTTTGGTTAGATCCTTGAGTATGGGTTACATTTTAGAGAGCTGCTTTTGGTAATCTTGGCCAAGTGTCTCCCAAAACATGGAAATTAATTAACAACTTTATGGCCATTCTTTGGCCTATTGGTATGCTTCTGTGACCTCTCTGTTAGCACTTTATTTCCACAATGCAGCATTATAAAATTTCTCGTTTATTTTGTCACATTGTTTTCATTTGCTTAGACAGTCTATGTGTTACATGTATGTATTCCCCAGCCAGAAAATGATGCATCAGGTAGCAAACCTGTGTTGAAGATTCATTATCTTTTCTTTCATTTACTTTCTCAAGAATCTGTTAAATAAAAATAGCTAGGCTAATTGATGATAGTTCCCTTTGCTTTTATCCATACCTGCATAAATAGCAGGAGGATCCAGTGTGCTGGCAGAGCTGGTGAGATTTGTGTTGTTCCTTTGCTGTCAATGATCAGGTGAGCAGCACCGAATGAGTCACTTTCCCTTTCAGTTTTGTCTAATGATAAGTAGGCTGGTGAGGACAGGAATGATGTCTTATTGTGTACAGTACCTAATGCACAGAGTCATTGTCTCAGTATCTGCAGGTGACATTAATGGGCTTCACAGTCACAGTTTTCAATGTTCCTTTGCGAGACTGCAGCCTTTGGCTATGCTACTTTGTGTACTCACTCAGTGCCCTGTAACCTGCCAGCTAAAAGCAGTCTTCCAACAGTCTGCTCAAGACCTCAGACACTGAGGTACAGATTGTATTTTGACCTTATATGTGTAGCCCAGTAGATATGTATATGAAAGCTAACTAGTATCACCTGGTCAATATTTTACCAGATTCATTTCACATGAAAATCTGTACTTTGTATGTCCAGTTTGGCAAATCTCAAACACTCAGTAAGAATGATTACATGAGCTTTAATGTCGTAAAGAGCTTTTTTGCAGTTTTAAGCTTTTTGTATTTTGTTTTTGAGCCCGTAATTGACACTGGATGGTAGAACCAAAAGAACTCACAATTGTTTTAGGGAGGCTGAGATTTCAATCTCTTATCACATATCCTTCTTGGAGCAAAAGCACACAACTTTGATGAGACTTGTAAGGTAACTGTGAGAAATAGTTACGTACCGTATTCTGATTTTGAGAGAACTGTTTGGCTATTGCACTGCCAAGATAATTACAATGATACCTGCAAACAGTGTAAGTGGCGTACAAAGGCAGAGCTGTTCTGAACAAAACAAAGTAGAAAGAGAAAATATAGGTACCTGAGATGAGGTTTGTGATGAGGTGCCTAAGAGGCAACATAAATCCACCATCAAGCAACAGCTCTGTGGAAGAAAAAGTTTCTTGATTGGTTCAATGGCAACCTAAAGCAACTATGTAAATGAGAACACCTAAATAATTTAAAATCAGTTTTTGGAAAGCAAAAGAAAAGATTAATAAAAATTTGGCCCCCCTTTTTTTGGGCAGACAGAATTCAGACTTTTCCAGTGAAAAATGGACAAGTTGAGATGTCCTATGAAGTTCTGCTCTCTCTGGGGATTGTTCCCAGAGTATCATCAGCTCCTAAGTGCCAGGTCCTCTCAAGTCCCATAGTGTCAGCTATTGATCTTTGTTGCCGTTTTATTCCCTCTTTTATGCCTTTGTATGAAATACTTCCTTTGATGTGCAAACAGTTTGTAATCCCCTTCTTTCTTAGCAGACAGGTAGAAATACCTTCTCTACTTCTCCTCAGTGGGTGACCAGATAGGCACAGTGGCACAGCAGCTTTGGAACGGGGTTTGGAATATGTCCTGTCTCTCCTCTGTGGTATTGTGGCTTAGTTCCCAGAGCCCCAAGGATACAGTGTGTCACATTTACTGCTCCTTCTACATCCTTTTAGTCACCAGAAAACCTGCAGTTTAAGAAATCAAAGAGCTTGCTTAAGATGTGAAAAAAGCATTTCCAGAACAAAAGGTGATGCCAGTTCCTTGCCTCCCACCAGTGCTATGAGGAAGGAGCCAAGCTGCAGATTGTACTGAAAGTGAGACAAGTAAACTCCCCCTTTCTCTTTTCCCATCCCAGCCCCAACCCAGCCCCCAGTAAGGCTTCATCTCTCCAGAAATCGAGTCCCTCTGAGCATGATGCCGAGCCAGAGGAGTGACAGGTGCCTCCTGATATGCCTAAATGAGAAGAACCAATCGGAGGAGCCTGCCCAGCTTTTGTTGTCATCTGGCTTTGCTCACGAAAGATGAGTTTGATTGACAGATGCATCAAGGTTCACAGTTTATTGGTTTTTGCAAAAGAGCCAGATCTGCCAATTTAGACAGGGGAGTGACACAAAACTTTCCATCTAAATGGACTAATTTTACCACAGGGAATTCCCAGGCAGAGCGCTCCAAGGCAGGCGCAGTCCTGTTTTATTTTTTAACAAGGACTGAATGACAAATATAAACGACAGTTCTAGGCTGACGGAACATCAGCATTTGACACTTCACAGGGGAGCAGTGAAATAAACAATAGGCAGAGAAATTGAATTAGAATCAGATGAGAGTCAGCTAGAGAGGGAGAGAGGAGGGCCTGATTCTCTACCAAATCATTTATAAAAGAGCAAACTGAATACTAAGTAGCTATAACATGCTCACATCCTGGTTTATTAGCAAATTTAACCTACTAGCATATTATACTTCCTTGATGTTAATGGGTTGCTGGACAAAGGTGGGTGGTAGGGAGTGTACAAGGAGTTTCTGTTCATGATGGTGCAAACCTCTTGTGCTAATCTTACCCTGCTACTAATAGAGTCTACCAAGTTAGAGAGCAAAACGTATGATAAGTTGATTTAATTTCTCTCCTGTTCCCTCTGGCACATTGCTTCCAGAGTTCTGTCCAATCTTCCTGTATTCTGGCACTCACTTAGTTTTGGGTACCCAGCTTTATAGCTTTGGATAAATTCTTTTACTGCTTTTTTTTTCTCTGTGACTTTTCAAGTTCAAACAGGCAGTTCATGGCATCTTAAGGAGAATGATTCTGCGCAGAGTCTGTCTGGAACTTTTGGAGTGTGGACCATATCTGCTTGAGATAAAATGTTGGCTCAGCTGGTAGCATTAGCAAGCTATTATCCTATTTCTACTCAGTTTTGACAGGGGGATAGGATATATAAACTTTCCTGATGGATTAAACAGCTAACTGTTAGCTAGATGTTGCTGGTTAAAATTTGGGTTCCTGGATTTTATGTCATGTTCTGAGATTTGAAGCATATCTAGAGAAATGATTTTCAATCTTTTTCAATTAGCAAACAGTAAGAACAAAAAACAATCAGTTGAAGAATATCTGCCTGTACAGTGCATCTATGTGCATAAGCTCACCTTTCCCAGTTACATTAAAAGTATTCTCCTTAAAAATAAACTAGTGATTTTTAAAAACGTACACTAAAAACTACTGGTCTTGATGTTAGAGAAAGCAGCATGAAACTAGGGGGCTTTGGATTGATTTCCTTGGTAATGATTATTTGACTTTCATATATGAGTCTGTGAAGTATATATGTGGAAGCTGCCTGATTTTCTATGCAGTGTAACTAACCATTGCTGGTGTATTAAGGAGGTTCTAAATGCAGCTCTGTGGTTAAAACAGGATTCACATGCATGCATGGAAAAAAACCACTTCTTTCTTCTGTGCAGAGAGGTTCTCTACCTGTGTGAAGATTCACCCTGTTCAGTCCATTTGAGTTTTCTCTGTAGGTTTTTTTTTCCTTTTGTGGGTGTTCAACAGGCTGTGTTTGAAGTTAGTCTCAGGTTAAAAGTCATTATATAATCATAGAATGTTTTGGGTTGGAAGGAGCCTTAAATATTGTCTCAGTCCAACTCCCCTGCAATGGGCAAGGATGCCACTCTCTAAACTAGAATGCTGAGAACCTCCTCCAATCTGGCCTTGAACACTTCCTGGGATGGGGCATCCACAACTTCTCTGGGCAACCTGTTCTAATGTATCACCACCCTCACAGTCAGGAGTTACCTCCTAAAATCTAATCTAAAGCTATCTTTCATTTTGAAAAAAGAACAATACCAAACAAACCCCCTCAAAACAGTCCCTTACAGCTTTTCTCCCAATGGTCAGAAGCCACAGATGGCTACGGTTTCAGTGGGTCAACATTTGCTTACAAGCTCTGGCGGCAGAGTTTGTATCAGCAAAGTTAGGATGCCTGTAGTAAAGATGAATGTTGCCTCCTTCCTGAAAACTTCTGTTCCTTACTAAAGGGGACTGTGGAGAGAAGCAAAAACAGTAAGGGTAGAGAAGGTCTACCTTCTAGGGGGAGAGGGAGTGGTGTGGAGAAGCCAGTAGTACCTGAGCATGGAATGTGGGGTGCTGGATGCTCTCCCCAGTGTGTATAAGAACTATGTGGGGGGTTATACCTGGGAGAGTAGGAGACAGAGAAGGAGGAAGAGAGTTTACAGAGAATCCATATTTTCCTCATCTTGGGCAATATCAGGGGACAACATGCCTGGGGCAGAGGTGTCAAGGTGAAAGGGATCTAAAAGGAAGGGCATGGCAGGAGACAGGACTTGCAAGAAGCAGCTGAAGTTGACAAGAGGGATTTTCCTGCTACAGGAATAAGAACCAGTGGAAAACAGTCCTTTCCAAGCTGCTACTACAGAATGAATTTCCAGGTAGAATTTTGAACCTGAAATCATCAAATAGGCTTTGGATCACATCTTCCACCAAAGTATCACACAGGAGAAAACCGGAAAAAACCCAAGGTTTTGATAGGCTTTGGTGTCAGACCATCCCTGTCAGCCTTGCCAGGAGTTCCTGTCCATTTCCAGGTCTTGTGACGTTTGAGCTGCTTCCAAAAGCACTAAGCCACAAAGTCCCTGTGATGCAGTGAGATGCTTCCTTTTCACTAGAAGTAAATTTCTGACTCTTACGGAGGAAGAGGCACCATTAGTAACGTAACTGTAGATGTCTTGAGAACACTGAAACTAGAAGTGAAATACAAGTTCTTTTGTATTTATTTTATATATATGTATATAAATACACATATATACAAAATGGTGTTACATGCGAATTATACTATTTCTAATGTATCTTGTGATTTTTGTCTGTACTTGGACCATGATTTTTATGTATGAAATGCTAACAATACAAATGTTCTTTGCTTTACTGCAGACACTGCCTGAATCATGTAAGTTAACTGTCCTGAAGATATTCCCAGCTTTTTTTCTAAAGCAGATAAAAATTTGTATATGGACTGTTTACTAGGCATATCTTAATTAACTGCTACTTTTTTAATGAGTGGATCCTTCCCTTAATATTTTAAAGCATTTTTCTTTGGACACAGACATCATTGGATAGATTTACTAGATTATAGTTTTCAGGATAAATTTTTCCTTTCAAATATTGATATTATGTTTGCTGTTCTTGCATTTTTGCCACTCCCCAGGTCCTTACAGTTTTTCAGTACTGATTGTGTGTCCAGTAAATTAATCTGCTATCTAAATGAATACCTTGAGATGTGTATTATCTTTTCTTGCCTACACTCATTAAAGAGTGTATTTAAAGAAAATTGTCATCATCTCAGAATGTTCAAACTTTTCTTTATTTTCTTGTCAGAGTAATCATAAAGAGGATTTCTTTACTTAGTGTTTTATAAACCCTCACAATATAATTTTCCTTGTTAGGAGACAGACTGTGGTGGTCTTTTTAGTTTTATCACATAACATTTTCACACTGAGAACTCCCATTGGTTATGCAGGATTATTAAAGGAACATAATACTAGTCTGAATGGTGGAAATAGCTCTTTCATGCAAGTATTTATTTTTGCAAGATATATAAGTTCTTGAAAGTTGCAAGTTTTGCTGTAGTTCTACTGTCAGTTATGGAGACTTGCACAGGAATATCCGGGTGAAGATCTCTGGGCTGTATTTTGTGATACAAATGAGATAATCATACTAGTTTCTAAATCATTCTTGTAAGATTATTTTACCAGGATTAATTTTGAAAATCCATTTTGCATTTGTCTGACACATCTATCTGGTGATTCTTAGCCTGTCTTTCACCTCTGACAGTGAATGTACAATAATAATTTCCTTTGATTCCAGTCAATTTAACTTCTAGGATTCATCTATAAATTTGCTGTTTGAATCTTATCACCTGAACTTTGGTAGAGAAAGAGAATTCTGATGCATAAAAAGTGTCAGAATTGAGGAATCCAGTTTTATTCCAATTTTGAGTGCAAGCCTATCCCTACATCGCATCCCAGACCTGTCTGTCTTGCAGGTAGCAAACCCTGGGAACTTGAGGCCACCAACTTCAGGAGAGTTTCCAGGCAGTTTAATTAATACTGCAAAGGAAAAATAGAAAATAAACAAAAGGAAATGCTTTAATTCTCAGATGAACAAAAGTATTTGATTTCATGACAGCACTTGCGTGCAGACTTTCCTGAAGATACACATGCACTGGCAGAAAATGGGGCCCACTGGCTTTCATGAGGTGTTGTGAAAATATTTTATAATGACTAAAAATTGTAGGAGGAAAATTAGTTTGGTCTAGCCTGACTTCTTGCTACATTTTTAGTCTGCCTCTATGACCTTAAACTGCATAGGGCTTCCTGGAAAACTGATGCTTAACTGAGGAGAAATTGACTGAATATCTCACTATTTGGTCTGTTTATAGCATACTTGAATACAGTGCCCAGCTGTTTGTTAGGTGGATGATGAATAGCTTGGAGAATGGGTTATTCATAACTTTACTTTTGGTTTTGCTCCCCAATTGACCTAGACAGAGTGTCCCAACTGGGGCTGTGAGGAAACAAGCTTAAAGGGGAAGGGGACTCTGGGCTTTACCCCACACCTTTCTGATGCTGTGGCTACCCAATAGCATTTTGATTTTCTGAACTACCTGGGGGTACCTGATGTGTTATGGATCATTGGGAATCAATTGAGTGAGATCAATAGAAGAGGGAGTCCTGCTGGCAATGCACAGGAGCGTGTGGTGGCTGGTGGGGGCTCAGAGGCTGGATTGTTCTGCAGGGTTTTGCAAGCATGTGCAGTGCTGTCCATCATGCAGCGTGATGGTTGTTAACAATCATAATGTTGTTTACACGGTGCCCAAAGGTGCCAGGTGCAACAAATGTAACATCCCAAAGACCTCAGGGGGAATCTATTGGAGAGTGAAGTGTTGGGGCAGTGGGGGAAGAGAGAGAAGGAGAGGGAAAGAGAAACAAGCCAGAAGCCACAAAAATGACATAGAAAAAAAAATTTGCTTTTATTTCTCATGTGCACAAAAAAAAAAAAGAAAGAAAAGAAAAGAGTCAAACAGAACTGAAGTGATGAGGAAAAGCCAAGAGGGGCTGCAGAAGCCTAGAATGGATGTGACGCTGCACCGGGCACTGGCCCCCTCCCTCCCTGGTCTCATGTTTAGCTTAGCCTGGAGATCATCAGCAGAGCTGCTGTATGGTTACATTTGTTATCAGTTCTGTAATTGTCCTTTTGGTCCCTCCTTCCTGCTTTGCAAGTCTGCCACCATCCTGGGCTCAGCCAAGGAGCACACTGTGGTATTTGCAGGTCCCTCAGAAGACCTCTCTCTGTTAGTGCCAAAGGAGGCAGCTCAGCTATGATTCTGATTTCTTTTTCCAGAGGGGTGCTTTTCCTTAGGGACAAAAGGATGGAGTTTTTCCAACAGTTCAGTGAAATAAAAAATTCCTTTAGGAAAATGTTAATAAGCATATATAATTTTATACTCAAGAAAAGAAAAGACAGGGCTTTTCCTTTTCTTGTTTAACATCCTCACATTTATGTTGTGATTAATTCCAAAGTCTTACTCTGAGTTTGATTCATCGCTACTGATGGGTCAGAAAGCATGCAAACTTCTCCCTGTTTCCACAGCAGAGTTCATTGCCACCAACTCTCCCCAACAGATTTACAGGCCACAAGTGTCAGCTTTACTGCATCCACTTCATGCAATCTTTCCCACATCCCACTGGGCCAAAAGGATGTGAGAGCTTCAGAGAGCAGGACTCAAAGGTACTGCCTAGTTTTGCATACCATGGTCCCTGTTGTTTCCAGCCAAGCACAGCATTTGAGATTTCATGAGATTTTTCCCCCATGATTGAGTAGAGACAGAGGAGACCCAGTCTCACAACGTTTCTACTTGGTCCATTAGATAAAGCAAATGTAGCAACAGAACTAAGAATGACCTGAGAAGAAAGAAATGAAGGAAGAGCTAAGGAAGAAGAATAAAGAAACAAAGAATGATTTGTGAGAAAAAGGAAAAAGGAGAAATGTCCTGGAAACATTAATTATTATTCACAATAATGCTTAACATTTTGATAGAATTTTCTATCCAGAATCTCAAAGCACTGAACCGGTGCTAATTAATTCAGCTGTGCAGTCCCCCTGTGAACTAGAAACTGTTGTTATTCCCATTTTACAGAGTGTTGGAATTGAGGTGTGTGGGGAAATTGGACTTGACAAAGGTTTTCTAGAGCCACGAGGAGAACTAGGGGGTTTGAGGTCCCAGATACCTGCTCTCATATCAGTAATGCTCTTCCCTCCCTGGATAGAAAAGTGCATTAGGAATGAGAAATAACAAAAGAGGGGTATAGAAATTGAATGGAAAGAGAGTATGAGGAGGAAATGTGAGAAATGTAAGAGACAGCAGAGTGGAGGAGAGGTTTGTGTTATAGACTTCACTGATTTTGCAAAATTATTTCTTCCTCCAATCCGTTTTCTTTTTTTTTTTCCTGTAACATTTTTTTAAAGGAAAATAATTAAAACCCCCCACCTATAGCAAAGCAGCTGTTGGCCTGTTGGGGAAAGGATCCTTACAAGGTTTGGCTGTTCCCTCAGGTTCTGGATTTGTGCTGTGCTTTATTGAACACATTGTTTTGTTTTCAGTGAGCACAACAAGACTTGCACAGTACACACAGCGTGTTCCTTATCTACAGGATGAGACGAGGCTGTTTTAATAACTACCATGATGAAGATGGAGATGAACTTATATACAAGAGGAATTGCCTTCACATTACACACATTATCTTCCTACAAAGCAGCAATTGTTTTTTGCAAATAACATAATATTAAATAATTGGTAGAATTTTTGCGTTTCCTGCATAGTCCAGTCTAATGGAATCTAGATGAATATTGATGGTTTTCTTCTGCATAATATCACCACATAAATCCCCATGTCAGCTACTAGACTTGGGCTATAATACTGCTTTACAATGCATCCACCGACTGTAAATCAAAACAACCAACACAAGAAACTCTTTGGCAAATGTAATTCAGTACATTCGCATGAGGGTCTACAGATGGTGGTGGAAGAGGATTAGACTGCCCAGTCCTTTGCATAATTCTGCTTTCCTTTGAATTTTCCTGGTCAAACTACATGCTGTACTTATGAACTTTCCAGACCAATCCAATGCCTGGTGGAAATCCTCTTTTACCAGTGGAGTTAAACCAACAATAAATTTGGCATTCCAAGGGTCAAATCAAGCCAGCCATGAGTGAGACAACTAAATCCTGCTTTCAGACTCTAGCTCATGTCCTCAAGTTTAGTGAAACATCATTATAAAGATCAGCATTTCTGAGCTTCTGCCTTCTCTAAACCTGGGCCCTCGGCTGCCAGTGGCCAAGTGTGAGGTGTGACAGTCTCCTTTTCTCTAACTTCCTCAGGACCTTCTCTTTACTGGTCCTGGGATTTCTTGCCTCTGCACTGACTACCTGCTCAGTGAATCTGGGCGGTGCACAAGTAGAGCAGAGGTTGTACTGAGAGACTGAAAGAGAGACCATTCTAACAGGATTCAGTATGTATCTGATGTCTGTGGAGGAAAAGAGAAGGAGTGGTGAAAGCATATTTTTAGAAATTGAACAGAATTTTCTTCTCTCATAGAGTAAGATCAGACAGCAGGCCAAATTCTAGTCTTGGTGACAGTGCAACAACTCTATTTGCAGCAGGTTACTCAGAGGTAAGATGCGCAGAATGACACTTTTAATAGATCAGGAGTAACCTCTTTGATTTTATTCTGTACAGGAACAGGTTTCAGCTCTATATCTTCTATGTAAATGTCCCCCCAAATACCCTTATCATTTGAGTGCCCCATTAAAGAAGACACAGGCCTATAATCAGCTAAAGCCATGCAAAGGCTGAAAAAGTTAGGTGAAAGGGGCCTTTGGGCTCAACACAGCTGTTTACTGATGGTGGATTTCATACGTACAAGTTAAACTTGGAGACAGAATACTAAGTCCACTACCATATCTCCTCAGAGGCTTGGAACTTTGGATTTTATACATGATGTTGGCTGTACAGATTGCTCCACTGTTCACTTTTATGCCCTTCAGGGGTTTTATTCTCAATCCTGTCTTTGTCCATGGACAACAGCCCATGAGTTTTATCTGAAACCTCTCTAAAACAACAAGGATCTACTTTGGCAGACTTGGTGCCCTGGGGACAGGCTATAGCTGCCTTCATGTTTTCTTTGAGTAATTTTGAGGAAGTGTCAGTGCAAGGAACAGTTTAGGAGTTTGCTGACAATACAGGAGTAATAAGCATTTCTGTTGACAATTAGCCTTTTGCAGAACAGTGTTTGTCCGTCACTTGGGAACCAAAAT
Source organism: Phainopepla nitens (assembly GCA_013400175.1). Lineage (NCBI taxonomy): Eukaryota > Metazoa > Chordata > Aves > Passeriformes > Bombycillidae > Phainopepla > Phainopepla nitens. The sequence continues at coordinate 78,950 of VXBQ01008531.1, read as the reverse complement.
GAGCAGAGAATTCCTAGAGAATCGTCAGGTGAGCATTTGGGAGAAGGGGTAAATATTAGGGTGCACAATACAGGATTGAAGATGAAAAGATGGGGCTGTATATTGGATCTGGCTGGTAGGATGCAAGCATATGGATTTGAATGGGGGCCTATAAATTAGTAGGTGTATGAGCAGATGGGTGGGGAACCAAAGGGGGGCCCATATAGCAGGGCTATAATGGTTAGGAAATTAGGTGTTGGGCACATGATGAGGTGGTTGTCACCAGCAGTGGAGATCTGGAGAACAGGTGTTGGGCATATCTAAAATTGCAAAAGTTGGGATGTGGGTGAACTGAAGTCATCACAGGTACAGAGTTTAAGGTAAAAGGACTGAAGGCTAAGGACTAGGGAACCAAGCAATTATCCCAGCCAATCCTGAATTTGTCCATCTCAGTCTCAGCTGTCCAGAGGGCAATCAGATGGGCCCACATGAAGCCCCACACTTTCCACCACACAGCACAGTGAGAGCGCAGCTGGGCTTGTTTTCTTTGTTTGCCAACCAGTGACATGGAAAACGTTTGTTGCCTCAGAGTGCTTTTTTTGTCGACTGATGTATTTGGTAACTTTGTCAGATGTGACTTGTCCACACTGCTCCCCAGAGACAGGATTTGGGAAAGGAGGGGGAGGAGGAGGAGGCGACTGGGTGGAGCTGGTATCCAATCCTCTCCAATACCATCATCCCATTGTAGTGCAAAACAGAAAGGAAACAAAACCCTAGAGTGAAAGAGGAGCATCAAACGTCAGAGGAACTCGTCTGCCATTCAGGTGGTGGGGAGAGATGGGACTTGGAGTTTTATTTTTGTAGGGTTTTTTAATTATTATTTTGGTTTTTTTGTTGGTTTTGTTTGCTTGGGTTTTTTAGAAAATTGGGGAATTTTTTTGTTCCTTTTTACAGACCTTCATGACAAAGCATAAAAACACAGTTATATTTATATATCTATTTATATATTTCTTCATTTTGTCGGTTTGTTTGTAAATGTTGCTCCATCCTCCTGTCTGAGCTGATTGTGTGTCACAGAAATTGTGGGTGTATGTTTGAGGTTCCTCCAACTCTGGCCTGCAAAGTCACCACCCGTGAGGTGCAGCCAATTCTGGGGGAATCCATGCTGGAAAGTGAGGATGAGGTGCACAGAGAACCCCCTTATGGGGTGCAGATCTTTACTTGGTCCTTTCTTCATTGCCAGATGGGCCAGGTCTCTGTGCTGCCATCTCTGCTCTAGCCAGACTGTTCCCTCTGTCCTGGGAAACAGGGTGAGCATCACAGGTTACACACACTCAAGAGTCCACCACAGAAGAATATGTCTTTGGGGAACAGTGTTTCACGAGCGGCATTCTCCCCTGTTTCCCTGGCCCTTACCGCTCCCAGAAAGGGGTCCTGTAAGGCAATGGTTGGCAGCTGCATTGCTTCCCAGTCCCCCTGGAGTCCTGGAAGCCGAGAGGACTTTGCGTGGCTGAGCTGTACGTAGAGGTGTTGGAGGGCTCCTGCAGGGGAAGCCGCTTGGCCGCAGGCTGTTCCTGGCGTGAGGGGAGCGGTGGGGGCGGAGGGCAGGGGGAACGAGGGGGTCTC
>VXBQ01008531.1:0-77302 GCA_013400175.1 Phainopepla nitens | reverse complement strand
GCCTTCGTGGCGAAGAGGAAGGAGCTGGACTCTGGGGAGGGACGGAGAAGGTCTCTTCACCCTTCCCAAGGATGGAGGGAGGTGATCAGACAGGTACAATGTGGAGGCCTAAGCTGTCGCCCTGCAGTTTCATGTGGTTTCCATGGTAACTAGTGGCGGTCATAGGCAGCGGCAGCAGTGGGAGGTGCGGAGCCCCGGGATGTGGCACTATAATAATAAGGGGAACCTGAAAGTTAACACAGGAGAAGAATGGACTGGTTGAAAGGACAAACAGTAAACAAAACAAAAAAAAAAAACCAAAACAAAAACAGAAACAATCAAACTAAGAAAAGAAATAAAGGACAACTGAAAACAAAAAGAAAAGTAGAAAGGAAGAAAAGCAAAAGAACCAAAAGAAGAACTTGGAGACTGAGCTCCTAAGGATATTAGGGAAAGGCAATCAGTGGAAGCCAACTGAGGGCCACACTTCAGTCGATAGATGCTTCTGTGGCGTCTGGATAGGACGCCCCTCTACGGGAAGGAGATTCTTTTGCATCCTCTGACAATCAATAAGTAAGCCCATGAGCATTTGTGCTGGTTTTGGTTGGGGTAGAGTTAGTTTTCTCCATAGTTGCTGGTAAGGGGCTGTGTTTTGGATTTGTGCTGAGCACAGGGTTGATAATACAGAGTTGTTTTTGTTATTGCTGAGCAGAGTTTACACAGTGCCAAGGCTGATTTGCTTCTCATACTGCTGCACCAGTGAGGAGTATGGGAGTACATGGGAGGCTGGGAGGAGACACAGCTGGGATAGATGCCCTGAACAGGCCAGAGGGATATTCCAGACCAGATAACATCATGGTCAGTATGGGAAGAAAGGAGGAAGGGGAGATGTTTAGAGTGACACTGTTTGTCTTTCCAAATAACCATTATGCATAATGGGGCTCTGCTCTCCTGGAGTGGCTGAACACCTGCCTATCCATGGGAAGGAGTGGATTAATTCCTTGTTTTGCTTTGCTTGTGTGCTTAGCTTTTGCTTTCCCTATTAAACTGTCTGTATCTCAGCCCAGGAGTTTTCTAGTTTTTATCCTTCCAGTTCTCTCCCTGATCCTCCTGGTGGGGGAATGAACAAGGGACTACATGGGGCTTGGCTAATGCCTGGGGCTAAACCACAACAAACATTGCAGCACAAATATGCCACACCTAATCTGTAGCCACAAAGTAAGTGTCAGGGCCAGCGATTGAGTGTACCTGACAAAAGTGTAGTGGGTCACTTTAAAACCAGGAGGGGAGAAATGAAACAAAATTACAGTATTTTTCTACTTGGGATTTGGGTCACATTTGGCATGAAAGCTCTTTAGATGGTTATCGAATGTGTGTTAAATAGTGATTGATTATTAGGATCACATTTACTAAAGTTTAACAGCACTGGAATAAAATGTGCATCTATTATCCAGTTGTTAAACCTCAGTAAATACATAAGTAATAATCACAACTGATATATTTTACATATAATAAATCACTTCCTATTCCCCTGCAAAGAAATGTTGTATTAGAAGCTAAAGTCTTGTAGTAGATTTTTCCCTTCTGAAAAAAAACCCTGACTATTTCTGAGCATATCAGTGACTGGAGATGGATATATATGCCTGCAAGAGAACTCTACTAGCTATTACAAATCCTGTGATGCAGCCTGTCTCCCACTCTAGACATTAGTCCAACTGGTCCAGTAGGAAGAAATTCTATGGGATTTAAAGATTTCCCAGGAATTGACTCTGGATTTAGCCTGGGAGAGGAGTGAAACCTTATCTGAATTTTTCACCCGGCCCTGAAAGTACTGGTGAAAGTACTGGTTGTGGCCTAAGAGTAGCAGAACCTAGATTTAACTTTTGTTATAATCTGGAATAAATTCTGGATCCAACCCATGGAGAAGCCAGAGCTGAACTCGAGTTCTGAACAGTGTCATGAAAGAGGAATCGGCTTCAGAACTGATACAAAACATGCATGAGGTATATACCCATTTCAAACTGGAGTGCAGAGTGAGGAAAAAGGCCTCTCACCTGCCCAGATACTTGAAAACCCTCTTCAGAAATAAACAAATGAAAGAAACAAAGAAAAGAAAACAAAGAGACAAACAGAAGGAGCGCGAGGCTGGGGGTGTGCTGTGGGAAAGAGGTACTCACTTAGTAATGCAGGGTTGCTGAACCGCCAGGCCTCGTTGTAGGTCGTGTACTGAGGGTGGCTGTAGGGGTTCCCTGAGAACTCGCTCCCTGGAAGAAACCAAGGAAGGTGTTAAATACAGTTAGGAATAAAGATTTATGTCTGCTGTTCCCTCAGACCAGTGTTCATGCTGAATCTGTTTGCAGCGGGAAAACTGGTACGTAGCTTCCTTATCTAGTTGGAACTCTTCCCTTCAAGTCACTGCAGTGCCTGTTCAGTGCCAAGTTGCTTACCCATACCATTAAGCATCACAAGATTGACTTCTCCCCAGTCAAGAAATCAGTTCAAATTCAATAACACAAATTATAAAAGCAAGTTTTTTTTGTTTCCTTTTTTTATTACCTTCTGTCTTCCAATTCTCAAGCTGCAGTAGGACTGCATATGCAAGCTTTTATGCACTTAATTATCAGCTTTCTTATGGATAACATTGAAGGTTCTCCAGTAGTGTTGAGACAGCAGGCATGGAAGGTTGATGGGACAAGCTCACAAGAAACTCTTTGGAACTAGCAGTGCTGTTGATGGCAATATGTATTGCTAAGTTTTTTTTATTAGGGTACTGAGGGTGATGGCATATTTGTAGAGAAGAGTATCATTCATTTTTGGAAATGTTTTGAGTTGGCTGTGCTTAAATACAAAACTAAATGGAAAACACATTAATCACTTTCTTTTTTACTCTGATGATAGTATTTGTCAGAAAAGTGATTCATACATGATTAACCTCTCTTTTATGCTTAGTTAGCAAATTATAGAGAAAACTTGCTGCATTCTAGTTCTGGAAAATACTTTTCTAATGATTAGCACTTTAGGTACTGTGCTGAATCTGAAGGACAAGTTGTGCTACAGTTCTTCTTTTCACATTACGAAAATGGGCCCAAACCAAAATACTTCCAAGTTTTGTGATCTAGTAAGACTCTGAACCAAGATCTGAATGGTGTAGAGTCTTCTAAAACATTCAGTTTTATTGTGCAGAATGAGCTAAGTCTCCCTGTTTTGTAGAAGGCTGTGCAGGGTATTTGGTAACTGAAGGGGTATGGTGCTGCATTCAAAATAAACAAATGTCCCCAAACTTAAACATGTATCATTCTATTATGGAAAGTCATGGCATGATCTGATCATAAGCTCAATTTAATGTAGTAACAACAGACTGTGGACAATTAACGCCATCTGAAAGGCCTTATGTGCTTAAAAGGCAGTGGAAGAATAGTATGGGTATTAGCTTCTGGTTTGCCCAATGGCAGAGGTGGAATTGTTACAGCAGAAGTGTTTGAAAAGCACCTGGCAGTTCCTGCTAGATACCATGGAACTGCAAAAGAAGGCAATGCAAGATGGGATGGATGCCTGTGATACAATTACCAAAGAATGTCAATTAATTATGGCATAATCTCTTCAAATCTCCTCTCACTGGAGTGTTAAAGCCAAAACCACAGATTCTCAGATGGTGGAAATGAAGTCTGTTCAAGTCAGGGGATTTGTACTGCTTTAAACTTGAGGAGAATCTTTCTAGCAAGGTTTTTAGAGGTACTCAGGGTGACAACCAAAGTAGTCAGTGCAAAAATAAGTATGAATCAAACCCAATCATCATCCAAAGGAATTTTAGTCATAGTAGCTTTTAGTTACAGCATAAAACCATATTTTGTGTGAGATCTTGCTAACTGCTGTTTTAATGATAATAACTCAGCATAATTCTGTAGCTAGAAATATTCTGCGCAGAAAATCTGACAACTAGCTGGGAAGGAATAGGTGAAACCTGCAAAGATGACCATGAAATGCACAGTCGAGATTTTTCTCTAGTGAATTGACTTATCTGTGGAATATACTGGAAAGAGTTTGCTTCCCAAAGGAGGAGAAAAAAAAACTATCCTCGTGAGAATTTCTGCTTTTGAAGTGTTTCATAAGACGTAACTTCAATGTATGGAGAGAAATTGTCTGGTATTTCAAGACTTTTCTCTGACTCCCTGCTGAGTTGACACCCTAAATTGTTTATAGTGTTGCTAAAGCACGGCTTAAGCGCAGGAGAAAGAGCCACAGCTATGGAGCGTGGGGAGGAGGGAGGGCAGCCACTGGAAACAGTGTTTATTGACGAGGAGTGAAAGCATGCATGCAGCAGGATAATGAGCTTTTGAGCTCAACTGTGACCAAGAGGAACTGAGCTATCGCCTTCCCCGATCACTAATGAAACAAGTGTAATTTCCTCATCAGCATTGGATTCTGTTTAACGACTCCCTGCCGCTGCCGTCCCCAGCCCTCTGCAGGCTGCATACTGCTCTGTGTAAACTTCAGTTCCTTCAGTGGATGCTCACTTCACTAAAACAGTTTGCAGAAACTTGATGTCCTTTCTGGGAAAGAGGAAGATTTGAGACAGGAATCAAAGGTATTCTGTTACCTTTGTAGGAAACTTCTCTCAGCTATGTAGGTTATGTAGCCAAATACATGATTCATCTTTCTGTGAGTGACTAACCCCTTTCTAAGTGTGTGCTCAGGACCACTGGCTTTTGTCCATGTTTACAGCCTGGGACCTGAAGTTACAGGAAGGGCAAATGCAGGAATATGTTCCTTGTCATTTCATCTGCATAAACCTCCGAGACATTTGCATTTTCTAGCCATGTTGCATGAATGTAGTGCTACAGGAGACAAGCTTTTCCCTGGACTATGCGAGTAGAAGTCTAATGAAAGGTAGAACATAGAAGCTTTGATTAGCACTGGTTAAACAATCTTCTCAGAAACAGTTTTCCACTGGAAAATACTGACTCATTGAAATGGAAATGTTTTGCTCGAGCATGTCAGCTTCAATAGAGTTTTGGGAAGAAAAGTTCTGAAGTTTTTGCAAATTGAAACAAAGCATTATGTTTCAACTTTCTTGGTTTGTTTCATTTTGCCTTTCTCATTTCATTTAATTTCCTTTCAATTCTTTCATTATTTTAATATGTCTTGACATCTAGAACATGTCGATGTTATTGAAATGTTTCATCCTGATGTTTGCAAATTGAACTGTTGCAAGCTTCTGACTCCTCATACCAATGCAAGATGAAAACAAATATCAAGGAATCAGAATTTTGAATGAGTTAGAAGTCTCTGGTTTCTGAACAGTTGTGTGTTTAGCTCTGCACCTTTGTTTAGAGAAGACAGAGCCTCTTTCCCATGTTTACTCACATCTGAGCAAAAGGTTTGTTTGCATGTTAGTCAGTTTCTTAAAGGTACTTCCTGAGTAGTCATCTTGTCATCTTCTTGTTTCCAGTGTGGTTAAAGCACTCGCCCCTGAACTTTCTTGGCCTGAGGGCACATAACAAATGACTGGCACCATTGTATTTGATTGTTCAAACTGGACTCCTAACAGAGGTTACAACTCAGCATGGAGGATCGATCTCAGGAGGCCTAAATTCTGTGCAGTCTGTGCTCAGGGAATCTTTGCTAACACTATTTCTCGGCATCTGTATTTAAATCTTATTGGTTTAGTCCTCTAATACAGAAATGATGAGGCATGAAGTGAGCCTAGCAGGTGGCAGGTTCAAAACAAATAAGGGATATAGCTTTCACAAAATATGTGGTTTAGCGACAGAACTTCTTGAAAAGGTTTCTATGCATGTTAAAGGCTTATATGGATTCAGGAGACATTTTTTACATTTGTAGAGGGAAAACCTATCAAGGGTTTAATATTAAATAGAAAGATACTAAGTCTGGCTTAGAAAGTCTCTTAGCTGCAACGTGAAGGCTGAGAGATCTTTCGAGAAAGTACCAATACATGCTTGCTCTACTCTTATGCCCTCCCTCATATTTCCCCTCTTGGTGCCAACACCAAGTCGTGGCTGCAGAGATCTGCAGAGTGACCCATTAAAGCAAAGTCTTCTGTTTCTTCCCAGGAAGCCTCTTTATCTCTATCTTGTTGGCTTCAGTCACACTAGAAAACAGGAAGAAAAGGGCTTCCTGGCTGGGCCTGACCAGTGGAGTATGACTGAAACAGCCAGAACCTGATGCTCTGTTGAAACATGCAGTAACTACAGGATGCCCAAGTGGGCCACTGGAAAAACTCCCTCTGATTGAATGTTGACATCAGATTTAATGTGAAGATATCCATTTGACCAGAATATATTTTTTTGACTTTGAAGTATAACGTAACTTTTTTCTGTATAATTCTGTTCCTTTTCTTTTGGGGAATATTTCTGGGGTTGTTTTTTTTTTTTTTGGGACACTACTGCATACTACTTATATGCGGCCTCCACATCAAGGAGCTGAAATACCCTATTCTTGGATAAGTGACCCCTGATATTAGTGGTCTTAAAATTTTTGTGCCAGTTTAGAAGACAGTATCATCCTTGCCACCAGGACTTTAAACTTATATAGCAATCACTGAATGGTTTCTACTCAAAGAACCAGCTATTTTGATATTAATAATTTCTATAGGCTGTGACCTCCATAAGTTTTGACCATAAATGATCTAAATGTTGTCACTGAATTTACCTACTGTTACTGGGGGGAATTGTAAGGGGGGGGGGGGTTAATTGATTTTATATTGTCTTAGTGCTTGTCTGATTCTGGAGCCAAACCATCTCCCTGAATAATTTAGTGTAGGACATGCCCTCAAATTTGCCACTGGAACAGGTTGCCCAGAGTAGTTGTGGATACCCAATCCTTGAAAACGTTCAAGGTCAGGCTGGATGGGGCTTTGCGCAACCTGTAAATATGTCCACCCATGACAGGGTGGTTGGAACTAGATGACCTTTAATGTCCCTTTCAACTCAGGCCATTCTATGATTTGTCACTTAAAGATGTTAAGACTTTGACCTGAGAACATTTCCTAACAGTTATATTTTCACTGTCATCACTGAAGTTAACGTTCATTTAGCTGGCTGTTCTGAGATCTGGATGAAGGTTACATTAGGCTTTCCACTCGTAAGCCCTGGCAAATCATATGATAGTAATTTAAGAGCTTTCTGTACTCAACTTTTTGCTGCTTCAGTTCTGGACTCATCTCTTCAGAAGCAGAGGTTGCAGAATGGGCTGTGTACCTGCCCTTTAATCACCACAATTCATAACCATAGGCCATAAAAAGCAGAAATCAGTGGCAGATGAGTTCTGAGTTACCATATCTGAGAAAAGAAAATCCTGCCTCTTCATTTATCTACTGAGGACAACTGTCATCAGAGGCAAGAGGGTAATAGAGCCTGAGGTAATGAACTCTTCAGTTTTCCTAGAGTAAATGGTCCTCTTTTCTTCTGAAAGAGTGGGAGATTCCATATGCTGAGATAAGGTATTTCTCCAAAGCATTGGATATCAAAGAGAGAGTTTGTCTTTGGATGTAGGACTAGGTTGATAGTTTCTTGGATTGGAGGCACTATATTACAAACGGGAAGTTGGTACGTAGTTGGTTGCCAAGAGTGAATAGTTAGTTTCTCATGAAATGCTGTTAATAATTTCTGAGTTCTTAGTAAGTTTAGGCTATATAGACAGTAGGTCTTCAAATACTGCAGGTATTAAATTACCATTGATAGTTTTCAGCTTGATGCCATGCCTTTAGACAGAAGGTGAGTTGTCACCCTTAGTTAGTGGATGGGTGAGTATCTTGAGCCATGAGCAGTACGTAATAATCTGCATGGGTCATTGGAAAATAATTACATTAGTTAATGAATACTAGGGTTAATTAATTACCAATTAATTGCCGCAGGTTATAGCTAGCTAGCTGCCCATAGCAGCAGTGAATCAGTTACTAGGGGGAAAGAGATACATTATAAAAAGGGTTGTTAGCTACATTGGTTATGGGCACCTGATGGTTTCTTTATGAAAAGAACAGCTCTGCGTGTCAGCAAAGCAATAGCCAAGCCAGCTGTGAAAGCTCTCAAAATGCTGGTAACTGTTCAAACATGTGTGCACCATTACTGAGGGTTGGCAGCTGACTTACCAGGAACCATTCCTGCAAGAGTTGATGTTGGGTAGCTGCCTTGTCCAGTTGGGGGAACATGGGGTGGGTAGCCAGGCAAGGTGGTGCTTGCCATATCACGACCTGGAAAGGGAGAGAATCAGGACAGGTGACCAATACAGATAAGGTCTTTCAATATTGAATAGGTATCACCTCTTGTCCCACTGTAACACAACTTGATAGGCAACTACTGCACAGCCTTCTCTTACATAAGTTCTGTCCACCCACTGAAAATTCTGGGTGAAGATTGGGGCACTTTTGATCTCACACTGTAAGGATGGATGTTAAAACTTAGCTTTGATAAGGCTCAAAAGAATTTGGTTTGTTTCATTGTAGATTTTGGATCTATTTAAACTAAATCAAAATGGCCCTGATCTGCACAGAGAATGGCAGCATATTCATTGCCAGAGTAGCTGAGGTCCTGTCTATATGCAGTGGATGCAGTTCCAAAACTGTGGCGATGTTGCTTTAGGGCGTGATCAATGTGCAAGGCACTGGGAAGTGATCCAAGAGTTTTCTGTGCCTGTCTTTCTTCCCACCTTTGCCATTCACCTGCTGATGGTTTTAGACAGGTCAATTTACCTCTCTGTACTTCTTTTTATGCTGCAAACTCTTTGGTGCAAGGGCACACTTCTAGTGCATTTGCACAGTGCTTAGCATGAGACCAATACAGGTTGGACTCCTTCCAGGTGCTGGTGTACTAAACATAATAATAGGATCATGCAAATTAGTTTGAGTCTCACTTCATTTTTATCACAGGTACAAGTTTTTGTTTATAATACTTTAAGTTGTGATTTCTTTTCACCACCAAAGAAGTAGAAAGGGGTGTGGACTGGGTGTATGATTGTAGTTTATTTTTCCTCTCTTAGGAAGTGCAGCTGGGGGCTTCTTGGTTGATGCCAGAGGCATTTCCTCATTTGGACTGGTTAGCCTGAAAATGGGCCAGCCAGAAGGGCATTTGCTGTTAGTGCTTATTGCATTTAAATGAACTAAAATAATCTCAGAAGCTGCTGGGAGTTTCAAGCCAAAGCAAAACAGAACAAACAAAGAAAAACAAAACAAAACAAAAAGCTAAATAAATTAAGATAATCTTTCCCCCACAGCTGCTGAGAGGTTTACAGCTCAACCTCCAACACTGTGTACTGAGATGTCAGCCTGTTCCAGGCATCAAAAGCCTTTCACATTCCCTAGGTGAACTGTAGCTCACCGAGAAGTTTGTGCTATTTGTTGTTCTTTTGTTAAATTTTGTCTCTCCTGTCTGTTCTAACTGGAGGGCAAGAGTCTGCTTTGCCTTTAGGAGTGACAGGTTAAGTTTAGCCCATTAACACCACTGGAGTCACTGGAACCATGCTGGGATATGCCAGTGAAAGGAGCAGAAGCATTGGTGTAGCTGTACTGCCAGCAGAATGATAACTGATAAAAGCAGGCCCTGGAACAAGCATGAACCTTGGCTGGGGAATCAGAAATAATTAACAGTTACAAGGCAAAGCAAAAACTAATAAGCATGGAACATTAACCTGAAGGGAGGAAGTTTCTCTGGGATGAGATAGGCTAAACCAGTGCCACTGCTTTCACAGGTCTTGAGTAAAGATTACTGAGGTTATTTACTCAAGAAAACAGAAATGCAAGTTCATTCTTTCTCCCTGAAGAGGTTCCTGATCAGTGGCAGATGCTCCTAGCTTATGTCCTCTTAGACAACAGGTGAGCCATTTTCCAGCCACTCCCCAATACTGACAACACTAAATACATAATGTATCAGGGATTAATATTCTACACTCTTTTACTCTTTTATCACCATCATTCCTTTAGTGACTTGTAGCTGTATGTTAAATGGTAAGAATAACACCTAGTATATCTAGGTTTTTTTCTCACTTTGATTTAAGGCAAGAGATTTTTATGCTTAAAATTCTTGTTCTTTTAGTTTCATTTATTGACTAGCCTGAGAAATAACAACAAGTGATGAGTGAGGAAACAGTGTCACTGAAAAGTCAAAAATAACATTATGTTGCTGCAGGCAAAATTAATTCGACACTTTCATTCAGGTAGGATCACATATACACTCACTCTGCTACTTGATGTGTGTGCATATGCCCTGGTTTTATTCAGACATGAGTGCACAGAGGTTGATGTTCAAAACTGAGCATGGAAAATTTGTTGGAAAGTGGTCATCTGTCAAAATCCCACTCTTGGAAAAAGAAGATAACAAACAAGTACTGTATCAGTAAGAGTCTCACAGAGAAACTCTTAAAATGCTGTTAAATACAAACAGGCCCCTTCCATAACCTCTTCTCTTTACAAACAGGTAGACAGGATTATTAAATACTTGTACTGAAGGGCTGTGGCAAAGCTAGCTTATAACATGCTTCCAACTGCAGCCATTCTTCCTCATGCAAGAGGAACCTTCTGAGTGAGGAACAGCACCTGAATCACTGTGACATTGTTTGCACTTTTGAGCACTTTGTCCCATGTCTAATTCCCTATAAGAGTCCTTAGGCACTTGCCTCTTGAGAAACACAGAGCCTTCTAGGCTAGAAGATGATCATATATAACAGTATCCCCAGATATCTGTACTGTTGGAGAGAGAGTCAGGAGACTTCTTGGCTTAGGAGATGCCCAGAACCCAGAGGCTCTTACTGGCTGCAGTAAAGTAGGACCGAGACAGTCTTACGAACACAAGTCTTCTCTGCTGTTACTTGCTGTTTTCCTACATGGAGGTTTAGAAATGGAAATCTCACATGACAAGACAAAGGAAGGATATTGAATCAAAAGAGAAAAATAATATCGGAACATGAATGAGGCAGAGGTAAGATGTGTTTCTCGAGTGTTAGGAACTGTGGTCTGCACTAAGACTTGTCTGTTCTGAAAAAGCCCAGATTACATCCTTTGAAAAATGGTCAGTGATCATCCAGGATGGTACCCACTATTTCACCCATTCTCAATGCTGAGATTCTGCAGCAATGTTGCTTCTGTCACCTTGCTCAGGAGTTTCCCTTAGTACCCACCTGAAACTTGACCTTTCTCCTCATCTTTCCCTCCTACCTGCTGCTCATAAATGCTGCCATCTTCTGCAAGCTATTTCTTCACTTCTGCCCTTCCCCTAAAGGCCATCTACCTCAGCTTTATATTCCTTTGGCTGTAAAACATAGTCTCTCACACATCCTTCCTGCTCTTGACGTTCAGACGTGATGCTGGGTTTCTCAACTGCTTGGTCTGCTGTGTGAAGGCACCACCTCACATTGACACTCCCAAACAAGGTGACTCAAATACTGCTTACAGCATAGCTATGACAGTGCTCACCAACTGCCCATGTCTCTGACTTAATAGCTGCAACCCATGCTGAACAACCCAGGCAGGCCCAGAGCTGGCTGGGATCTTCATGCTGCTGTCAGCTACCTTAGGCTAGCACACCGTATTCTGTGCCTGCAGTACTTAGGGACATTGTGGCTATTGAGGCAACACAGGATTTTGCTGTTTGCATGTTTCTATGCTAAGCCCCAAACCAAATCCAACTGGGACACCCAGTCACTTCTTGGTAGTTGCAGCTTCTTTTCCTATTTTATTCTAAAAATGAAAGACAGGCATGAAAACTTTTTGGTACTTCATGGAGCTGAGAATATATGCTGCAGATGCAGACCTGGAATGTGGTTGCTCTGGTTCCCGCTTGTACTCAAAGAGCTTGCAGCATTTACTGGCCTCCCCATCAGACGAAACTGAACCCCTTGCCTACAGCATCCCCACTCAGTTTGTGGCCAAGGCCGGTTACCTGCTATCAGAGGCTGGCTGCTGGACTGCCCAAAGTGGGCACCATGATGAAGGAAGGCACTGTAGCAAGGCGTGGACGCATCGTCTGAAAGGGCCATGTGGAAGGGCTGAAGATCAGCCTGCCCAGAGCCGACCGGCGTGGTGGGGGTGAAAGGGGTGAGAGAGGCTCCATGAGGCTCTTGCTTTATACTGAGGGGAGAGGAGAGGTTTTCTGTGGTAGGGTAAGGGATGGACACAGACAGACAAAGGGAACAGGGGAAGGAAGAGGAGGGTGGGGAAGGGAGGAGAGGAAGAACAAAATGGGTAAATGAAAATGGAGTGGTTAAAATCTACAGGGAAATTAATTTTAAAATAAAAATAAAAATAAAAGGCTAGGAGTAGATCAGAGGAGCCAGTGCTGAGACAACAGCAGTAAATGTGCCTGGGGGCTAGGCTTGGACTGCAGGAATGCCTCTGCAGGGCAGCAGGAGATGAGGGAAATGGAGTGCAGTGGCAGAGGGGAGGAATGGGAGGCAAGAAGAGGAGAGGTGAGGGAAGGAACATGCAGGAGGGAGAGGACAGGAACAAGCATAGGATTGGGAAGAAGAATGCTCTGAAGCTGTTGTGCTCCCTTCTCTGCTGCTTTTTCTTGCTCACCAAGGGCATATGAAGATGCTACACTTACATAGTTTGGCCCAAGGAATCGCACCGTTTTTTCTCTTCAAACCCAAGGTAACCTTCCTCAGGACAGTAGCCTTGCTATAAGCATCTATTAGACAGATTGCTGGGTGTAATGGCCAAAGCTTCTCAAGCCAAATTTCATAAAAGCTTGATAAAAATGGTATAGCTGGAGCTTGAGGTTAAAATACAAGTGGACTGTGCAATTAATAAGAGGATAGACAGATGAATCAATCAATTGATCTTGTGGCACATTTTGGAGATTTAACCATAAAAGTGGTCAGGGCTGACTCTGATTGTTCCCAGAGTGTAGTTTTGCCAGATAGATACCTTGACAGAGAAACATAATGGAACAGAGGAAATATGAGGCGCTTATAAAAGGTCTAATTTTCATTGTTGTTTACATTGGGCTTCCATTTCTGATATGCAGATTTTCATAGGCACAATGGATTCAGCTTTGCAACTGTTCCTAACTTGGCTGCCGAGTAGGATGTTTGGGAATTGGAGAACTCTGTGACCTAAAGCATGGGTACTCCAGAACACCCACTGCTGTTGGGTCAGCAGTAATAGAGTCCTCTATTTGGACACCTGAAAGCAAAGCATGGATGATGTGATCAGATCCAATCCAAATTATCTAGCAAACCATCCATCCTCAAATAAACAAATTCAAGCCAATAAATGAAAACCATCTCTCTGCTGTGATGGCAACTATTGCCAATGGCCTATGAAATAAGTTAGTTCTGGTGGTTTTGATTTATACAGAAAAACAGAAATGTAACATATAATTAGGTCATAAATCTGACTTCATTAACGTAGAACTGGCTTAATTAACTTTAGGTGTCTTGTTGCGAGGCTGTAGTGCTCACCTAGACAATAAAGGGCTGGGCAATTTCTCTCTGTGAATGCTGTTTATCCTGAGATATTAGTTTCCTAAAGATTTGCAACCTGGCAAAAATGATAGTTTGCCATCTGCGTTCTCCTCCAAGTACTTCTAACATGGGTGGCTAGCAAAGGTCTCTCATCACCAAGACTTCTTTGCAGCAAAGACATATGCTCATATTTCAATTAATTGGGAAGGATCAGTTCTGGCCAAAAGGGATACTTCCTCTTCATTTAGTTTACTAAGTGGAGTCAGTGGTATGCTAAGTGAGGATCATCATTTCTTTTCCCTTTTTGCTAGGAAGCTCTGTTTGGCAAGGACCTTTTTTGGAAGATATGAGGAATGGAAGTTGAAGTATCTGGATTTTGTTTTACAGTTAATTCAAGTCCCCAGAGTAGGCAGCACGTCAGCACCCAGCTTCTGCTTTTTAGAACCATACACTGTCCTATCCCACTAATGAGCCTTCATGTGCCAGAGCCAGTCTCTGTAGATTGAGAACCCCTCCAAGCTGTTTTTCTCCTGCATCCTCTGTCATCAGATGGCAAGGAATGAACAGATTTACTTTCAGACCAAACAGGCAGAATCACCACCGGCATTCTAGGAGTGCTTGAAGCCTTTATCCAAATAATGTTGATACAAGAATACAAGATTATTTGTATTAATAAATCTATCTGCAGGCAAAGGGCCAAAAGTTCCCTGGGCTCTCACAGGCTGTGAGTGAAGTGGTATTTTTCAAGGAAGCCATTTGACAGTGATACGTTAATAAACTAGGGACACTTAGGTCCAGGGCATTTTCCATACTCCTTTTTCAACTCTCTTTATTATACAAGAGACAGCAGGTGTGGGGAGCTGCTGAGGAGGAAAGGGCAGAGAATAAGGCGGACATGTAAGCGTGGGTGGGCAGAAGCAAGAGGTGCTATGGGCAGGGGTTAATCCTGTTTGCACAGCCCCCAGGCACGTTGGATTTTCTAGTCCCTCCCCTGCTTTATTTCTCTTTTAAGGCATGGAATTTTGAGCTATAATCCTTCCTAAACCACAGCATTTTTCAGGCGCTCTGTGTAAGTGAAACCATAATCTCTGGTAAAACAGACCGCTTAAGCTGCTGTAGCATTAGGCCAATCTGATCCAGCCCCTGGATTTCCGCTCTGCCCAGCCACCACTGAGAGGATTTCAGCCTGAAAGACTGTGTAAAGCCCTTGCAATGGGAACAACAGTGCTAGGCCTTGCCTTGCAAAGCTGGGAAGGGTTAAGGGACCAGGAGCTATTTGTCCCAATGTTGTGAGGCTGTTAAAACCCCTGTCAGACTCACAGTGGAGATGAGCCCAGCCCTCTCTTGAACACATCAAGGCTTATCAAGAAAAATTCCTCGCACCTTCCAGAGGCATCACCACCTATGCAGTGGTGGGGAGGGGGGATAAAGAAGGCAATGGTAACATGGCTAAGGGACTTGAACACAATCATGCTAAACACTCTTCTAAGAAGAGTGGAAAGGAGGCGAGGATAAGGTCAGACAGCGAATGATTGCACAACCAAAACTCAGACTTTTATGTGTCTATTTATCTGTCTGTCTGTCTTTCCCTCTACACTCGGCAACTGCACAGACATAATTTATATCCCATGTATCTTTACTGATGGATGGCATTTACCATTTTTTACTCCTTTGTTGTCCAACTCTCCACTGAATAAAAGCACCTGAATTCTGTCTCTGGATAACTTCTGCCACTGCTATGCTGGAATAATTGCCCCAGCAGTGAATTATAGCTCCAAAGCATGTCACTGTATACGAAATCAATTGATTGATCTATCTATCCACCTGTGAATGGCACAGTCCTATTTTTCATTGTAACCACCTGAAACTCACGCTGCATCTTTTATGTCTTCAATTTTGATTTTCTCCATTCTCTAATTCTTTCATATTTGTGATGGAGAACTTGCCCCTGCCTATCCCAAGTCCCACTACTGCCAGCAAGCTGTGGAGCAGTGCCATTTTGGCTTGTCTGTGTTTTGTTGGGAGTGTTCCTCAGTAAGGCTCCTTCAGTGAATCCCAAGGTATATCTTGATCCTACGGCTGGAGTACCAACCTGTTATCAAATGGGAAATCAGAAATCTATTCCTGCCCCACTCTCCTTTTTTCTTCTAAAAGACAAACAGTATCCTTGTTTATAGGTGGCAAAAAAATTATCGCCCACTGTCGTGGTGGGGGAATTTTGAAAGTCAGCAGGGTGGGGATATAGCTGGAAACATAGCAGAAGACAACATTTTGTGAACCACTTACTCCTCTCTTTCTGACTGGACTTTCTGAGTTATGGTTGGTTTTCTTCCATTCTAACCCTCTCTTGTTATTTTGGCGGAGAGCAAGAACTGGTGGTCTCCAGCCTAAATTCCTACTGCAAATGAAGGGATTTTGGCCAGACAGAGTGAGAGGAAGATTCACATCTTTGGCTTTTATCATCTCAGCTTTTATCATGCTCTCTCCTGCTGAAGGGAAGGGAAGTGGGGTGGAGGGGTTGGGTGTTGGTTGCAGGAGTAGATAAGCTGCTTGTTTTTCATTGCCAGGCTTCCTGGAGGATAAGCTATCTGCATCCAGTGCTCCTTTTATTTATAGTACATGAAGAATACCAAGATGGCACATCCATGCATGAGGGATGGCTTTTACACACCCACTCAACACTGCTTAACATATTGACAATGCTTCCTGTTCTTTATCTTTTCCTGAGGTCTCTATCAAATATTTGTATGACCCAAGTGCCCCACCCTTTACAACACATATTTATATAGCATTGCATAGGGATCGCTCTTTTATCTGTGAGGAACTGAGCCCAGAGAAGAATACTCAAGTTTGCATAGGAACCCTGTGCCAAAGCTGAATCTTATCTCAGGTGTTTTGAATTCTATCCTTGTACCCACCTCTGAAACATCTTTTTCTATATTTATGTTCTCTATTCCTTAGAAAAGTTTCATTGTGGTAAAGAGAATGGGACTGGGTCCTCAAAACTCATGGACTGGTGAGTTTACATTATAGGCAGTGGAGTCACATCACTTTCTTGTATGTGGGAACCTTGCCTCCAATTCCAAAAGCCATACAAAAGACCAGACAGAACTCACACAGCATATTGTTTGCTTTTGCTTACTGCCGTATCAGAAGAACCGCTTTTTCTATTCTTAGTTTCCTAGATTTTCTGTTGCGAGAGCATTTTGCAAGTTACACTGAACATAAATATTGTCCTGGCTTTTTTTTCTTCTCTGACCATAACAAACCTTTGCTAGAAGAACTTAGAGGTGTGCCAAGATTAATCTGCTTCTCATTATACCTTTCTTGTCTTCCTACTGACTAGCAACTGAGCCGTCTGTGTTCAGGTTTATTTTTTGTTTCTGCACACATTCATCCACGTTGAGTACATGTTTAAAGAAACAACCTTGGACTGCTTTCCCCTAAGAGCCAAAGCTGTTGTGACATCACATCCCATGTCAAATTTTTTAATCTACTTGCCATATTTTTTTCATTAAACTTAATGTTATAAATCGAGATTTTATGTCTGATCTGATCTTATAAAATCTGATCTGGTTTCATGTCTGATCCAAGTAAACTGACCTGCTAACACTGTATATTACTTTGAAGAGAAAAATTTATACTCTTCATAAAGAGTAAAACATGAAGCTTCCAGTAGACCTATGTTCTGGACTTACTCTTTGAAGCTACTTGATCACTGATTAATCACTTGAGAACTCCACTGAAGTCTATTTCATGTGTCTCTCAGTACATTTGTTTAAAGATGGAGCTGAAGAAGGAAGCTATGCTTTGAAGTCCTGGGTGGAGGGGAGAAAGATGTGCATGCAACTTGTGCACTTTGACAAACAGAGAAGTTCAGTGGAGTTTATATTGTCCCCTTTCTTGAGCCCCAGCCTGTTGGATTTAGCAAGTTCTGCTGTCTTGAAATGTAGCATGTGTTTATTCCTCGTTTTGCGACTTGAGTGTTACCTCTTAAACAAGATGCTTTTGAAATATATACGGAGCAATGCAATTAGAACCTGTTAGTTTTTCATGCAGTCCTCATTATAGGTAACTCCAAGGTTTCATCACAATGGTATTTTACTGATCACAAGATAGGGTAGATCTTCCTTGCCCACAGCAGTCACAAACTTAAAAAGATTACTCTAATCTCTCAATTTCTCTGGAAGACTGCAGTGGGCAATTTTGACAGTACAAGAAGTGAGCCTGATTAAATCCAGTACAGCTGATGGACACCAAAAGTTATTAATGTCTGCTTAACTCAGGTGTAAAGTACAGTTTTTGCTACATTGGGCAAATGTCTACATCATAAGAATTTTTATCAAAATCGTATTCATTGGATCCTTCATTTAACCTCAGCAGAAAAGGCAAAACTTGAATTGCTGGAAAGACAATATAATACAATTATTTTCTCTAAAAAAAGTCCCCTTTTGTCCAGCAGCATAGAGTGTGGCAACCTGCAATGCTGTCCTCTTGCTGAAGAAAATTGGACTGGGAATGCCAATTCACTGCTATTGTCATTATATGACATTATTTTCATTCACTGCTATTGTTCACTTAAATGCTAATTTAAGTAAAGCAAAGATATTATTTCTTTTGGCCCCATCCATTTCTGTGTTCTTTAGTTGAATATGCCTTTAAAGCCCATCAGCTGCTTTCTTCAGCATCATTAAGTTACTGTCAGTGAGAATTCCACTGAATGCATATAAATAGTTTGTGATTCCACCCCCATTCCTGTCTGTTTCAGGATCATTCATCTGACCATCTATCACTCTCAGCCATTTGGTCCCAGAGAAGAATAGTAGCACCTTTTGCTTTTACAAATTCCTTTACTAGATAAGAAGATATTATCTCTTCTTAAGGAGGAGAAACAGTTGATCAAACTTGAAGGTCCTGTGGACTTCTGCTTTTGCCAGTTCCTCATCTTAAATATGAGAGGCTTGCTCACAGAAAATACTGCCTTCATTTTAGTGAGGCAGGATGGTAACAACCTTGTAGCAGATGCATGAATGATTATCATTTTCCATTTTCACAGCATTGGAGCATCCAGAGAGGTGCCCAAGAGGCTGTTGGTGACTGCAGCCATGCTGCTGGGCGGCTGAGCGGGGTCATCGTCTGTGGGATCTGCCATCACCAAAGCCAACTTGGGCCCCCCAGCAGTTTGCTAAGCAGGTTTTTATAAGTCAGAGTAGTCAAGCCCTGGCCAGGGGCATTGCCCGCTGGTATCAGAGGCTAAAGTAGACTGGAGTAAGGCAGGAAATTTTCACCGGTACAAACGAGGAAAAGGGGAAGGAAATACTTCCTCTCTCACTGTAACATTATAAGCAGTCATGATTTAAAACAGCAAGCTAGATCATCTTGTTTTACCTTTCCACTGTGAGGCTGTTTTCTACAAGCTTGAATTTTATGGGAGGTAACAAATATTTTGACAAATACAAAATTCACCCTAAACATACTTATTTCAGTTTTTGCTAAGTAGATGAACTGCATCATGTGCACATTTATTTAATCAATTATGTTGTTTAATATAATTTGTCTTCACATATTATTCCATGGCAAAATAGTGAACGATGAGTCCACATTATTATTTTATTAGATTATTAACTTTTTACTTGTTATCTGTGTCAAGTTATATTTGGAAGGAAATTAGAATTAAATTAAAAACAGTATTTGTAATTATTCATGCTAATTAAATAAAATGACCGTAAGTTCCCTGACTTCCTAAATATGTTAGAACAGAAAAAGTAAGTTTTTCTAAGCAGGTTTTGCATTTATAAATTATTTATTAACTGGAGGAAAGGATAGCTATAAGGAGGAATTTGAACTGGTTTAAGAACCCTATTTTAAAACTAACAGATTTCATCCTTTCGTACCAACTCTAATTCACTCAGTTTGAGAAAAACAAATGTTCTTGCTTTTTCAAATCCTAGTTTGTTTCTTCAGTTTAAATGACCAGGTTATTGAACTGAACAAAATTCTCTTAGGTTCACTCGCTAATCTGAAATTAAGGAAATAGTATCTTTTCACCTTGCAGGAGGCTAAAGTTCTCAAAGGATTGTTTAGCATTTCAGAAATCTTTTCCAAGTGTCTAGCCAGTGATTTCTCCATGATTAGCATCACAGCTTTCCTGAAAACTTTCATAGAAATCAAATGCTGTTTGAGTACTACTTTTTTTAGTCTTTCAAGTATAGCAAGTATCTTTTTTTGTCAGTAATTCCAACTTTTTTTTGCATACATTCATATATGAATTCATGTATGAAAAAAATCTGATCCTATGTCAGAGAGGGAAGATCTGGAGGAAAGTAAAATCCATGAACTTTTTGTTTTTGTGGTGCCTTTGTTTGATGAGCTGTCATCAGGATTTCTCACCCCAGATGATATTTGTTGCTTTAGGGAAAAAATTATTTCCCAGAGAGAAGGAAACATTTTCCATATAGGACATGATAGCTGTTTTGGTGGGTGGAGATGACTTTAAAAGTTCTCTATTCCTTTTACTAGGTGCTAACTGTAGCAGAGAAGCACTCATAAACTTCCTCACAGGAAGAGAAGGGGACACATATTCCCATTTCAGTCACAGTAGAAGTTCCTGAAGTGATTTTTTTTTTTTTTCATCTTGTCTTTTACCTTTATTTTTTCTTTGAACATCTCATGGATTGTAGTGGGCTCGCAAATAAGGTCTATTTAGTTAAAACTGCTGAGATTCAACTAAGGGAAATTTTTCTTCACCTTTGCTGTCAACTTATGATCCGTCCAGTAGGTAAATCCTCCCCTTTAGTAGTCTGTTAACAAGCAAGTTTCAAGCCATACATGAAAAGTCCATTGTGCTCTAGTACTGCCGCTCTGTTGGGTAACTCCTGGGCTAGATAATTCAGTTGGAAAGGGCGCTGTTCCCATACTATTAATCTAAGTCCCCAGAACTCAGAACTTGCTTAGAAGAGATCTCACTTTTTTTCATGGCTGTTCCAAAAGCTGTGACTTCTGGTGATGCTTAAATATGGATCTTAACCTTAGTTCTCTTATCGATTCAAGGCTTCTGTGAACACTCTTGTGCTTTTAAAGTACTCCTATTGCAAGTGTCAAAATCTTGAGGTTCTTCTAGACTCTCCTCTTGGTTGTTGAGTACCTACCTAACTATTAAGTACCTTCCAAATTCAAAGATCCATTGAAACAAGTGAATAAAACAAAGCTATTGAGATTTTCTGTGTTTACCTAGCCCTGCACAGATTTATATTCATCTGCTTTGAGTGTTTGCCTTCAATAGAAATGATAGAAGTAGAACAACTCGTAAGTCTTCAGAAAGGATCTGGTGTCATACAGCTATGGTTTGGAAACACCTAGCAAAATTTTCTTCTGTCTGGGAAGACTAAGCTGGGGAGATTTGCTTGCTTTAGAGCTTGTGAAGCTCTAAAATCTCACATTATGAAGTGACTTCACGCAGAGTTTGTACCCTGAATGGGTAGATTTGTTTCACATTTGTTTCAGGTATCACCTGAATTCACATACTGCTCTGGGACAAAAGTGTGAAGCATTTCAAGGATGATACTATAGCAGCAAAAGAGGCAGCCAGCAATTAAATACTCACTATTACTCCAATATCCCTTCTAGGGTGATACCAAAGAAATCTGCATGCTTCTTCCTTAATTTCCTAGCTGGGGTACATCAGGAGGCAGCACAGAGTTCCTCACCTCTCTGGTCCTTCCTGAAAGCATTGCCCAGCCCCATAGCAAACATATCGTGAATCATTCATCTTTAATAGATTATGCAAATTGAGAACATCAGATCAATGAAGATCAATACCTGCAACCATTTAATTGCCAGCAAAAACATTTTAAGAATGAGCATTATCTGAAGTCTTTTCTTGGGTAATGGCACCATTAATCCAAACATTGGATCCTGGCCTAAGTGTACAGGAAAAATTCTCCGCCCCTCTTCTCCTGATGCCTTTTAGGGTGTTGAGGGGCTTTTTCTTCCCCTTTTCATTTCCAGTTTGAGTTTCTCCATCATTACCACCAGTGAACAGCTCCCAGTGCTAATAGTTCTGCTTTTGTTGCTCTGCACTGATTGAAATGTCGCATACAGATTGAGATGTTAGTGCTAAGTTGCCACCTGGGAATGTCAAGCTGGGTCTGAAATGAACTTTTCTCACTCTTGGATCCAGATGGATCAGATGGGGATGTTCTCAAGCTGAGCTGGGAGTGTAGCAGGGAACAGAGTAGGGGTAGCACAGGGTGGGAGGGACATGAAGAAAATTTTTTCCTGAGCCTATAGTCTTTTCTGTGAGACCAAATCTGTCTCCTGCTGTGCCCTTGTTGGAGGCATGTCCAAGGCTTGTGTAGTGTCCCAGCCTTCAGGAAGCCTCCTCTCACATTAATAGCCTGGAACGCATCATCTTCACTTGGGCGGAAGGACTAAAAAGAACTATTTTCATGGCCGCTTTGAATCTTAAACTCTGACTGTAGACACACCACCTTTACATTTAGCTGCGGGGATTTGCCCTGCTCTCCTACTGGCTTTCCCCCTCAAAGACAAGAAGATATTTCCTGTAAAAGATGGGGATCTGCTAAGCAGTAGATGAACGCCAGCTGAGTTTTGCAAATACAAAGAAAGGTAGAACACTTTTGCCACAGCTAAGCCATTTTTTTCTGGTTGGCTAAGAAACTGCATGGCTACAAGGATTCTGAATCATGCCTGATAGCTGTAAAAACCATGAAAAAGGTCTGGGATGTCATGCTTTTAGATACTTCCTGAATAATATAGTTCATCTCCCATGTTCTCCACGAGATTTTGCAGACCTCACACTGGATGTCCTCTGTGTTTGAGTCAACTGTTATTAATCCTGCCTGGTCCCAAAGTTCTTGGTAGCCAAAAGGTGCATGCAGCAATATGCCTTTGTTCAGTGTGTGCTGAACAAGCAGTGACTGCCTGCCTCAGTCATGAGCTGCTTTGACATCAGGGGCTATTACCTGGGGCTTCTGCAAGAAAAACTTGAGATACAAACTCCAGTGCTCTTGATTCTGTGCCATCAGAGGACACTTTTTGGTCAAGGGACTAGAAGCTTCTTCCCTTGCTAAAAGGACTTAGACCTCTTTGTCATGAGTTGTTTCTCAACTTCTGCCATGAGATTTCTAGAGGGGGTACAAAAGTTTTTGAGGAAGGGGGATATACCAAACAGAGGCAAGTTACTTGAGCCTTGCAGCCACTTTAGCTACTCAGGAGGAGATGTGCAAGTCTGGTAGCTGTGTGAGTAGCTACCAACGGCAACCAAAGCCTCGAGAGGAAGGGCTGTGGCACCAGAATACTTCTCTACAGCTCTAGACACACACAGGACAGGCCATCTAACACCAGTATCAGGGCAGTGAGGGAATGACCCTTGGCCCCAGGCCAACCTGTGCCACTCAGGTTCTGCACATGCCACCAGCAAAAAGGAAGTTTCAGTGAAGTATCTGCTACAGAGATTGCCTCCTATTTCTCTGCATCCTGCTTTGTCTGCTTTCATGTGCTTGCTCATGTTTTCTACTCTCTCAGATGCACCTGAGTTTTATGTGCCCACATATGAGGAAAGGTTGCAGACAAATTTTTTTGCCAGCTTTCCGAAGAGACTCATGGGCTTAAGGAGGAGGGAGTTTAGCAGTCACAGTTCAGTATGTCTCAGTATTTAATTTGCAAATACCCCTTCCAAGTGCCAGGGCTGAATAAAACTTAAACTATTATTTCTTCAAAAGAAAACCAAGTGGAGATCATGGGTAAGCCATGACCCTGTTGTTCTCAGATACAAAGAAAAAAAGTCACAGTGCCTATTTGGACATATTTGTCCTCTACCAGTGTCCCAACCTTAAGCCCCATCTGGGCACACAAGTTCGTGATTCACATCTGGGTTTTCCTGTCTTTGAGTCACACCTGGACACATCTAAGTGTACCCAAAACCGCCAACACTGAATTTCAAACTTCTATTGAACCCTCATGTTCCCCACAGTCTTTCTGTCTCTTTCCTTGTTTGCCACAGAGGGGTATCTTGCATTAGCAGAAAAAGCAGAAGCTAATGGTGATGAGGGAAATAAATAAAAAGCTTGGTTCTGCTGTTTGGTCAGGCAGCTTACCGGTCACCACAGGGTACGTCTGGGGTCCTGACACATTTGTCCCCAGGTCTGGGTTAGCAGAGGTGGATAGACTTGATTTGACTTCATCGAGACCAGGGGTCAGAGCTGGGAGGGAGTACTCATTACCCTGGGGAAGAGAGGAGAAAGACAGCTCGCTATTGATGTGATGGGAGAAAGGGAAGGGTGTACAGATGGGGGGGAGGAAGAGGAGAGAGGCAAACCCCTGCACAGATGGAAGAGGAGGAGGAGGAGGAAATGGAGAAGATAAAGTGACAAGAGGGTTGAGGGGACAAGGGGGGGCATCCTAGGATGAACTATCCCACCCGCCTGCTTGATGCTGTGAAGGGGAAGAGAATTGAGGGATCTGACCTGTTATCTGTGGAATGGCTGAGCCTTCGTTCAGTACTGTGGGGATGGGGATGGCTGTCTGTGCCAGTCCAGGGGAAAAGAAAGGGGAAATCCACATCCCCTCCTCTTGGCTGAGAGGAGGTGGGAGGTGCTTGCCCTGGTGACAAGGACAGCTGGGGCATAGGACTACAATGACATGACTAGGACAGGCAGGCTGTAGGAAGCCGCCAGTGTTGGCCCACTGTTGCCAGGGTCTCTGCCTGGGTCGCCTGTCTCCCCTCCAATGTTACCTCTGTCCTAGCTTTTTAAAAACAAAGAAGCCTCATCCCCTGCCTCTGTCACTCTGTGCATTGGGGTATGAAATTGGGGAGGGGGGAGCCACATGGCTAACAGAAGGGTGGGAGGGGGAGAGTCATTGAATCTGAAAGGGTGTCCTGTCCGAAAGGCTCTGGTAATTGCCTTTTTATTGTGGCAGCCTCCAGACCAGACGCGGGAGCTGGAGAAACCAGGAAGGCTACAAAACAGCAGGAAAAGTTGCTCTGATTAATATTACGTTAAATTAAAACTGATTTTCTGCTCTTTCTCCTGTGTTTTTTTCCATGCACTTCCCCAGCCCCCTCCCCACATCTTCCCCTCCTCCAGCAGGTTCCACGCATGCTGCCCCCTCCCCGCCCCTGTCCCTGCTTGGCTAGGACTGCCTAGTCATTTCCAATTCCTTCTTGTATTGATCTTCCTGTAGAAATCAGTTTTGTAATTAGCTGCAAATTAGGCCTTCTACTGGGGGTGAGCCTGCCCCCTGATTTATCACCAGAGTAATTCGCTGTGATCGGAGAGAAATTAAAATGAACTCAATTAGGCTTTGGATTTGCTTTATGGGCCCTGCTCAGAGTTTCAGGGGGAAAAATGACTGTGCTGGTGCTTAATAGTCTAATGAAAGTAAATAAAGGTTATTCATTGTAATAAACCCAGGGACTCTGGGATGAAGGGAGTCCACAGCCAGCCTCTCCTTCTCTTCCTTTGTTGGTTTATGGCTTGGGGCGGTTTAAAAAGACTTTTGATTTTCATTTTATTAAGACAAACAGCTTTTGGGATAAAAGGCTGGGAGAGCGGGGGAGTAAAGAATAGGTGGGCAGAGCTGCAGAAGTGTGGAAAACTATGTTGGAGATGGGAGTCAAGTCTCAGCTTTGGACCATGAAGGAAAATGATCCATTAAAACCCAACCCTGTGGCTTGCTGGTCACCAGTGTGATCTCAAGGTGCAGGAGTTTCTGTGCAGTGCTGCCTGCTAGTGAACACAGATGGGCGTGTAGGCATGTTCATGGCAAGAACAGGCTGCCATACAGACAGGTGTGTGTGCAGAGGGAAAAGTGGTCATGGGGATGTAGGGAGAACACAGTGTGCATGTATATGGCAAGTTCATGAGAGGAGGTAAAGCTTGTGTATACACGAGCATCAGCACAGTGATACAACTAGACAGGACTGTGAAAGGTATGTGCAATAACAGGTCAGTGTCAGAACAAGGGATGGAGAGGGGGAGAGGGATTTTGGTGAAGGAATCTCCCTGCCATCATCCTCTCAATGCCTTTGGGCTCCCATTACCAGGCCAGGCCCTCACCTGCTCAGATTTGATGTGCTCTGATGTTTGAAAGACGTCAGGGTAAGAAGGACGCTCAAAAACTCGATCTAAAGCTTCCAGCTGCTGCTGGGTGAAAGTGTCGCCACGAAGGTGCTTCCGCAAACTGTCCACGCTGCTCTGGGAATCTCCATTGGGAACTGAGCCCTCGGATACATCTGCAGGGCACAGACAGAGAAAACAGGGAGTTAGCAGCACCCTGGCTTGGATTGGTAATGGATGCAGGACAAGGACAGAGTGGGAAAGAGTGAGGCTGTGCGCCTCCACCCAGGTAGCTGTGCCACTCCTGAGGGAAGAGGAGGCTGCAGGGGTCCAAGAGGAGCCCTCTCCTCTCTGATGGAGTGGCCAGGCTGCTCCAGTGGGTTCTGTGGCATTCTCCTGCCCAGGATGAGTGAGGCTGTGGAGAATGGTGCTTAGCTCAGAGATGAGTTTCGGTTCCGCTGATTTTCAGTGTTAAAAATTGCCAAATCTCCACTGCTGAGCATAAAATGGAAGCAAAGCACAGCGATTAGCATCGCTAGAAGACCACTGGAGAGGCAGTTCACAGAGAAACAAGAGTGCTGAGGATGGGCTATACTGGAGAGGACTGAGGGAGCCTGCAATGGGAAAAAGGCTCTCTTACAGTTTGGAGGGGAGCCAGTCTCTGTTGTAACTCCCCAGTCCTGTGAGTAGCTATCACTGTTATAATTTCCTTTTCATCTGATCATAATCCTAGATGAGTCTTTCATCCCACTTAGATAACAGAGAAATCTGGTTTCTGACTCCATGTTTCACCAGAGACAAATCTCTCCCTGTGGGGCAACTGTCCCATCCAACACATGTTGGTTTCTGTCCCATTCACCTATGTGTAGTTTGTGATTTATCATGACCCATATCTCTGTTATAAAACTCCCTCCAAAATGACATGAATCTTTGTCTCTGCCAGTCTCCCTGCTTATCCAAATGAATGATTGTATTACAAAACCTAGTCCTGCTTGGTGGGAATCAGCCTTCCTGATATTACTTTGTTCTTAGTAGGAATATAGCTGCCTTCTGGTAGAAGCTTCCCTAGAAGTGCATATCTGTTCCTACAACAGCCATCTGACACAGTCCAATCTCACAGTAGTGCCCCCTGCCATGCTCCAGGGTATCTCTATTTCTGTTGTGCCATCCCACATTTCTTAGAGCCCACTCATCCTCTCTGCTATGAGTCCATTATAAATACCCTGCCCCATCCAAAGTGAATTTTTTCCTATAATAAACCATCTGATCACCTATCTGGGTTTGGTTTGGTTTTTTTCTCCTGTTATCCCCCAACTTAAATGAGATGCATTTTTCTCTGTTATAACCCCTTTTTATCTCAAGTGAATCTCCTGCTATTAGCATCTGTCATATCCAAGGTGAGTCTGCCTGTTATAACCTCCTGTCCCAGATGAAGTGAATCTTCCTCTGTCATAATCCCTCATCTCATCTGAGGCAAGCCTTCTCATTATAATCTCCTCCAACTGTGCTGAGTATCTTTCTGCTGTCACATCTCAGCCTAACTTTGGTGTGCCCGGTTATAATCCCCTGCTTCATCCATGCTGATATACCTCCATACTCTCCATGCTGAATCCTTACCTACTGTTCTTCATCAGACACAAGTCTGACTGCCTTATCACCCTGCTAACCTAAGATCAGGTTCTTCCTCTTGTGCTGTAATTATCTTCCTGGTTTTTCACTAATATGCCTCATACTTAAGCCTTTCTTGGTGGCCTCCAGTCTGTGAATCTCAGAAACCTGCTGTCTGTCAAGAAATTGGTCAAGGGTTCTGTGTAGACCTTTCCTTTCCTCCGTGTAATCGTGGACACATGATGCTCCCAGGAGCCTGGAGTGACATTCACTGTGCAGCATCCAGAACAATGCCACTCTGCTGCTTCCTCTTTTAGCTCATGGATAGTGCCAAGATGGTATTTTCCTGGCACAGTTAATGCCCAACTGGTGGCCCAGAGTTATGACTGAGCCTGCTGCCTTCTGGCTATGAGATATATCCGTTTATAGGTGATTATACGATATGATATAATCAATAGTACATTATATACAGTAGCATAGTACAGTACCACTCACAAGACCATAGAAAATATTACATATTGATTTGTCCCTGCCAGCAGCCTTCCCTCGATCAGCCTCTTCTCTCTCTTTCTTTTCCAACCCAAGCCAGAGTAAGGCTGTTTACTGGCACCAATCCCTGGAGTTTTCTCCTCTCCCTAGGCTTATTTGCCCAAGAGAAAGTTATCAATTTCCTGAAATCTGGAGTTCATGACAGATTTGACTAAGAAAACAAAGCAGAGATCAGGCTTGGTGGACTGCACACTGTGTGGGTCAGTACAGTTTTCACATTTTAGATGGACTGGGCTGTTTCTGCAGGGAGTGACTTTCAAGAGGACTAGAACTTTGATCTTCCCTACAGAAAGCTGGCACAGAACTCCTGGGTCCAGACTCAGAAAAAAAAATGTTTCTGTATCAGCCTCAGCCTGTCTGCAGCCTGTGAAGCTGTTTGCCTTTGAGGATTTTTCCACGTGTCAGTCAGTGTGTATGATTGTACACACCATGATGTTAATACACATGGGTATTTTTGCAGTAGATAACTATTCAGTTATTTTTAAGATTCTGCATTACAGTACGTGCCTGACCAGGCATTTGTCTGTGGCTGCTGGTTTTGGCTATACCGGATTTTCAAGGATGACAGACTTATACTCTGCATCGTGTTTGGTGTGAGTGGACGGATGTACAGTAAAACTTTCACTGATTGTCATTAAACTAGATTTTGCCCTGAGTGGTTACACAGATTTGTGCACACATGTACAGGTATTTGCAATTCTGTCTGCCTTCAGAGCCCTGTGCACATGTGTCTTCTGTGTGTGCACAGGCCATGCCTTTGTGTGAAGAAACTGAAATCACAGCTTTCCCGAGTCGCTGTAAGAGTCTCTTTTCCTTCATTTATTCAGAGGCCTTTCAGATCTTGACAAATCTGTCACTCTAAATTTGCGAGAGATTATGGTGCTCTCTGCCTAGCACGGAGAGAGGTGATATATGATATCTGCTGCCCCTATTGATTGCCTGATCTGGTGGCAGAGGGCTGGCGAAATGAACTTGAAATGAACATCATGCCTCAACTCATTGTGCGTATAATACACTACTTAATCCCACATTTTTGAGCCGCTATGGAATTCAATTGATCAATCATGTCCCTCTGATAGTACTGTTTTAGGGGTTATTGCTGCTCTGCTCACTGACCTTTCTATTTATTTATTTATTTATGACAGAGTGTGTGTGTGTGCATGTGCACACATAAGCGTGTATGTGTATTTGGGAAACCCAGGACCAGCTGATGAGAGACAATCTGTACAGTCTATGGGAAATGAAAAATAAGGATGAAGGAAACAGAAGGGTAAAGAATGGGGTTAAATAAGAAATAAGAATGATCACAGCAAGCAAATGGATAGAGAGAGGTGCAAAAGTTGTAAGGAAAAAGACAATGTTTTAGTTTAGGTGGAAATTCCTGGAGGGGAGAGGGAGGAAGGAGAGGGATGGGCCACTCTGCCTTAGCCTATGCCTTAAAATCTGCAAAAGCTAAGAAACTTTTGACAGAGGCTTGTAGGGTACCTTGAGGTGTACCTTGTCTAAACAGCTTGCAATAGTATTTGGCTTAATAATGGTAGGACACATGAATCCCAAACTTCACAGAGCAATTATATGAATTGTGCATATATATTTTACTTATGAAGCAGAGAAAGTTTCACAGAAGTGATCCTGAAAGACAGATTTGTATGTCACGTGTTGCTAATGTTGAGACATTCACAGTCACAGATCCTTTTATTTTCTTCAAAATTAAATGATTGTAAGTCCCCTATATTTGTCTTCTGGTGTCAAAACCTACAGAGGATGTTTTTTCATTTTTTTCCTGGAACTTCAAAGGCCAGACACTTATATCTGGTTTTAGATCAAAGCTGCAATTCTCATCTAAGCATATGACTCTGTAAGCTGGACTATCAGGAGAAGCTTCAAACAGTGTAATACACAAAGTATGAGAGCTGACAGCCATGTAGGTATGAGCACAGGTGGCAGAAAAGACCAGAGAGGACTTCAGGGAAGAGATGGAATCCATCAAAGGGCTGTGGGTATTAGTGACGAAAGAGCTTAAAGGGAATATTTGAATTGGGAAAGACTAGCAGATCCCATGAGGAATGGCACTGTGGTGGGCAACAGTCACTTTAGTTGATGAAGAACAGTACTAGGAGTAAAAGCTTAAGGGACAGGGATTTGCCAAGAAAGCAGATATTGGAAGGGTCCTGTTCAAAGGGGTAAAGGAAGGCTTTAGCTGCAGGATGAATCTGAGGATGCCACCTGAGTAACTGTGATAACTGTACCCAAGAGGAAGCAGCACCATCACCTTTCCCAGCTCCCTTTTAGTGGCGAGGGAAATCTCTCTTAAATCTTAAGAATCTTAACAAACAGCTTGAGAGGCTAACCATGGCCTCAGCCACTGTGTCCCTCACAAAGGTGCCCATTGCTGTCAGTGTGATCAGGCCTTGCACATGTGACAGGAAATATCTCTCCTCCGAGGCACAGCCAAGGGAGTACACACAGTGAGTGTTCCAAGTAAACCCTCAACACAAGACACAGAAATGCTCCACGGGTATCACAGAGGTATTCTGGCAGATAACAAGGAAATGCTGTGCCAAAGAACAGCAGAACAACCTCAGCTACATCTGACACAGGGAATATGCCCATTAAATAATTCCAAAACAAAGAGACATTCTCAGGTCTGGAAGCCACAAAGACACCACAATGTACAAGTAGCACAAAACAGGATAATTCTTTACTTCCCTGGCTACAAGTGACAGACAAAACTCTTACTCAGGGTGGGTGGGACAGGACCATCTCAACAAATAACTAGGAAGTATTGCTGACATAAGCACAGGAACATCTAGGAAGGTCATGAGAAGCTGTGCAGCTACCACACAAACATGGTTATACTGCTCTCTTTTAGGGAAGAGGGTGTACCATCCCGATGACATGTCTGCCTGCAGTGTCATGGGGCCCAGATCTCAGCTGGGCTTTTGCAGCTCTACCAATAAAAATCACAGTCATAACAAAAGCAAATGTGACTGGCATGAGAATTGCCAGCCAGGTGACACAGCAGAACCCATCTAATTGTCAAAGGCTCCTAGGGAAGCGCAGCTGTCTGATGCAGTGGTGCTGAGCTGGCTGCTGCAGTGCTGTCCCTCTGCACCACCAAGGCAGCCTAATTGCACCATCCCTGCCGGGGTGCTTAACTCAGAGCAGCTCTCTGCTGCTCCCTGAGCATTTGTGGCTACATGTGCTGCCCCTTCCCAAATCACACTTTTGTGTTAAGACTGCTCTTTCCTTTTTTCCGATTTCTCTTCTCTTTTTTCCCCCTCTGATGTGTTCCCGTGTCCCCACGCAGCCTGGGCCTGTCAGGCAGCTTTCCTGTTCATCCCGGGGGGCCTTTCCCCACACTGCCAGTTGTTGCAGTTTCAAACTCAATTGTTCTCCTCGGTACTGAGGCAAATGGAGTCATTAATTACCTTCTATCGGCTGGGCCGAGTTCAGAATGCGATCGATAGCAGTGCTTGTCATTCACGGCAGCCAGCCCTGTGCAGACCCTCGCGTTGCATTCAGCGCCGGTCTGCGCAGGACCCCGGCAGAGCCGGCCTTCAAACCCTGGGCTTGAGCTCCCGCTGGGAATAGCAGACCCCCCACATCTGTGTCTGAACTGACCCCCAGCCAAGAGAGAGATCAAGGACAAAGACCTTCTCCTGAGGTAGCGGGTCATGCATTTTCAGATGGCCAGGATTGTCTAGTACTGATGTCCTGATCTACACAAGCTGATCCAGTCTAGCTGTCACAATGTTTCTAGAGACACTGTTTGCATCCCCAATAATTATTAAACTAATACTGTATTGCCCCCAGTAAGGACAAGCCCAAGGACTGGAAGTCCTAATCTGGTGATCTTTTCACCTATGTAACTTTCTTGCCCTATTAGTTAGAGATTTGGAAAAGGAAGGCTGTAAATTTTGGGTTATGTTTCCTTCCAGGAGAGTTTCTGTGGTCTTTTAGACAGTGTGAAAGAAGTCATCTCTAGATGGGTCAGTTCTGTGTTTCAGCATGTAGTACTGCTGCAAGAATTTTGCACGCTTTGATTGTGACTGGTGGGGAGAAAGATGAACCTCAAATTCTAATGGGAAGGATGCTAAGTGAGTGCAGAATAGAGATGATGGAGCATGGAAGGGGCTGGCAAGGTTCAGGAATGCACAGAGAAGGAACATTATCAGGGATCTATGCTGCAATGGTGAAAGAAGATACAGTACAAGTCAGGTTATGTACAGTATCCTGCAAAAATAGGGATAGTAGGACATAAATACTGGAGGATTATCACCTCAAGGAAGACCATCAGCCTTCATGAACTCCACAGATGTTCAGATTCCTGTGTCCATTTGCCTCAGGGGAATCCACAAACCTGAATTTCAGTATGCTAATTGATACTACTGTGCTGGTCCACATGTCTCTGTAATTTAAGTGTGTCAGCAACACATAGACTGTGTGTATTTCTTTCTTACATGCTCAGGCTTAAAACAGGCTCGGAAACAAAGGATTTTACATTTTGAAATGAGGATATAGCTCACATGAGAAATTGGTGAGTAAGGAAGGCTGCTCATGTGAGTGAGGGAGGTGAGTCTGACTGAGGAAGAGTGAGATGTGTGCTGGTGCCTGACAGCAGTGCTTTTAACACAGGGGCTATGTATGACTGAGTACCCTGGATGGAGCAGGGACGGGCAGCGCAGCTTTAATACAGGGTTTCCATGAGCAAAAATGGCAGTGCTCAGTGAGAATGTAAATGTAATGAATTGTGTGTGCAAATGTGTAATGAAGTGTGTGCTCAGATCTGTCTTGGATTATCATGGGAGCATGCAAAATGCATTTAAGGAAGTGAGTGTGTATGTGCATATGAAAATCATATGTATTTACTACTGTACCTAAGTGTATGATTGCAAATTTGGACAAGAGCATCTGGGAAACTAAGTCTGTGTTGGATAGCAATAATCAGCACATCCAGCCTTACTGAAAATGCCAGCAAAAGTCTTTCCAGGTGTTAGGATACAAGCAGCTATCTCAGATATGTATACAATATGTACTACAGCATATGTGGGTGTGCAGGTGAGGGGTTTTAGCCTAGGTGGTAGTTCCTAGGTGCAGTATCTCTTACTAGTGCTATTAGGCTTGACTGCTAGACAAATAGAAATGCAGCTGCCTCAAGGATCCAGTACACTGGTTTTGTTTATGTTGACAGAGTAGCAATCAGCACTCTCACACAGTGAGCCAGATCTTCTGGTCAGGTAAATCCGTAAGTCTCTTGCATTCAGTAGTTATACTGATTTACACATCCTAAGAGTTATCAAAAGAGTTATCTTGATTTATGTTGTTGTGGTGTCCACAACATTGCCTTTAGTGCAGTGCCCTCGGGGACAGCTGCTGCTGCAGGGAAGCAGGGCTCCAGAAGCTATGCTTTCCCTCTGCCAGAGAAGATGATGCTCTTAACATCATTGGCATGACTTAACTCTCTTCTCTCATCTTCCTAAGCATGTTTGTTGGGGAGCTACTTCTTGGCAGGATCCCCCTTGGTGAGCATATAAAAAAGGGTGGCTTTTGTTAGCTCCAAAGGACAGAAGCAACACAAAAAATTACATCGCATGCAGCCCTAACTATGCTTGTTTAGAGAAACTGCTTGCATTTATGAAGTCTTTGGTGCGGAAAGCAGGGTTGCAAATGACTGCATCAGAGCGACAGTAAAGGCCATTAATTTCCTGTTATGTTTTCCTGTGTTGGGGGCTTTATTAATTTAATTTTACACTGTCGAACAACAGCGAGTGCTGACACCGCCACACTTGGAGGTTTTTTTTTCCTCAAGCAGTGCTTTGCCTGACATGCAAATCAACACTGCTATCGGGACTGCTAGACAGAAGGCAGGGAGCCCAGAGCTGGGCTGACACCCTCCAGTTCCACTTCCCAGTTTCTGGGAATCTCTGAAATTCCAGCGGAGAGCACTAAGAGGACACCAGAATCAGGACTCAGCAGATCTGGATCAGACCATGGACACTTCTAATGCACAGTCTAGAAGATATAAATTCCTCTTTAGACTGCTTGGTTCCATTGGCTTGGTCCCCCACTAATATGCTTCCTAACACCTCCTCTCCTTCTGTTTCCCTTGCTCTAGACTTTCTCTTCCTTTCATTCCTCCTCTTTTCTCCTCATGCAGACTTTTACCTTAATCTCACCAGTCAAAGGAGTCTGTATCTGCCCCTGAGCCAGATACTTGTGAATCATGTTATTGGAAGCTTTTCTGAGTCAGCACTAAACCAGTATTCAAGCAGAGTGTTTTTAGAGCTGCCATTTTTGATGTGCCATAAAACAAAGACTCCAATCACACAGAGTCATTAAAATTCCCATGGCATTTTTTGCAAGAGTGCAGACATTAACCTGGCTGTCCTGAACAAAATCCAGCCTGAGTGATTACCCACAGCATATCTTAATTCTCCTGTGGTTTCATTTGGACATGGCACAGCAAAATTTCACAGTTGATGCTCTGTATTGTTCAACATCTGCCATGGTCCACCTGAGAGTCAGACACATTTCAGTAGAAAATGAGATCTTAAGAACGGGAAGGTTAATAAACAATATATGATACAGGATGGATAATTGTGAAATGCCATGCAATAAAAGAGCTACAGGCTTGCAATAAACAGCAATCTGCTTGAAATGCCACCATGCAAATTTTTTTTTTTGAATCCTCATTCCTATATTAACTGTAAACCATTAATAGAATAATTTGTCATCTTTCTGCATGAGCTCACGTGAAGGCCCATCATAGGTTCATGAAGGAACCTATACTGGTATGACCTCTATAAAAATGTATATTGCAGATATGTTCCAAATTGTAAGATGTAGTCTCCAAACAAGAAAGAGCCCAGCCATGGGCAGCAATCAGTTTCACAACAAGTGAGGTCTCTGCAGAGAAGAGCCATAAGTATCTTTGAGGATTAGCTAGTGGAGTATTGTTTTTTGTTTGCTGGGATTTAATAAAGTTATCCCAAACTCTAGAACAGTTCTGATCTTCCTGGAAAGTCAACCCTTCTGCTCAAGGCCTCCCTCTTCTCAGAATGCATGCCAAAAACCAAAGCAAAAGTACACCAGGTCGTTTGGGAAACCAGGCATGGAAGTATTCCTGTCCTTTATAGCAGCCTTTTCTAGAGCATTTAAGAGAGGAAGGCACTCAAGTTTGGATGGACATTTCATACACAATAACCACTTCATTAAGGTTTAATCAGATGTCTACAAATGTGTTCCAATGCAGATCCCCTAGCATTAAAAACAGAATAGCTCCTCTGACCAAAAAAAGGCAGGGCCAAAGAGAGAAAGAAATCCTGACATGATGCACATCCAAATGGAAACTATGACACCCATGACCTAGCTCCTGTTCTGGCACTGTACTCCTGTGTGTTTTCCTGTACCTGTTGACCTCTGTGGGAAGAGGCCTTTGTACTTGAACCTGTTGGGATGTAAGCAGTAGGATGCTGGATGAATGAAGGAAAAGTGAAAGGAGAATGTGGATCTAGGCATTATTTTTAGGCCCCTTAACAAAACTCTGACATTTTAAAGGGCCTTAAGATAATTTGCCTTTGACACCTATTTAAAGCATCCTTTATTTTATCTGATTGATGCTTGGAAAAATCACCTTCAAAGAGCTATGGATGGAGAGAGACAGAAGACAGAATGTCTGATGTGTGACAATAGATAGATAGAAATATGCATCTGCAACTGGTTCTTTCCAGCCATCTACTACTACCAGAGTTGTTTTTCATATGCAATATCCTAGAGCTTAGCATAACCTCTGTGGGCCAGCTAAAAATGCTGTGTTTTCAGGTCTTGTTTGGCAGCTACAGAGATGGCTGGAGTCCTGAAAGTCCTGAAAGCATCATAAAATGTTCACAAACTCCATTTTTTGAAATGCAAGGTCTGGTAACAAAATTAAACACACTGGTTTTTCTCTATTTCTTTCTCCCCTCCAATCAAATTGCCTCCTTGCCTCTCATCTATCCAGCCAAGATTGTCATGGGCTAATCGCTTGGTGAGATCTTGTTGTTCCCCCGGGATCCAGTGAAACAAGACTAGAGGATCTGATACTATCTCTTAGGGAAGTAAAGAGCTTCTGCTTTCCTTCCAAACAGCAGCAGCAGCAGCAGCTCCCATTTTGGGAGGAGGGGATTCTGTGGCCCTGACTGAGAACAAGGTGCTTAGTGTTTTCCTTTAGCACAAGAAGACACTCCTCTATAGGAATGATTTACATCTAGGAGCAGCAAGCAATGTTTAACATTACATTGATGTAGACTTGGGAGTGCAGAGATAGCCAAATTAGGAGCTAATTGGTGCACTGGGGATTGACTGTTGGGCCTCCTTGGCTGCTGGATGTGATCACAAAGAGAAAGAGAGAAAGGGAGAGAGCAGGAGCCATCCACCAGCCAACGCCTCTCTAAAGGTTGGGATTCCTGAGGCCGCTGCTGTCTAGTGCTGTCAAGGTCAGCAGGTTCAGGTTCACTGAACGGTCAGGATGGTTTGAATTACTGGCACTGCCTGCCGATTCCTCCACTGATCGTGATCTGTCTTCCAGCACCAGCTGCGGGATGATGCTCCCCAGCCATGTGCTGTGCACGGTGTGGGGCACAGGGAATGCCAGAGAGGCAGATGCTCTTGTTAGAGGATAAGTTTTTAGGAAGATTTAAAGCCCCAAGGCAATGCTGAAGAAAGGCACATGCTCCAACCACTGAGCGTGTGGAGACCAGGTTTCTAGAAACAGCCGTTCTGATCCATTTTTCTTTTACCTGGATAACTGCACATTAGTATGTGAAGTCTTTATGTAAACAACACTGCTTGGACATTTTCTCCCCAAACACACGTTCCTGTGACCAGGCTAAAAGGCAGGGTAGCCAGCATGTTCCTACAAGGCTGTCTGCAGAGAGCGCCAGGAGGTGCTCAGAAAGCTGTCTGCCACTGTGCCCAACAGGTGGGCTTGGAGCCACTGAAGAGACCTCACCAGAGCAGGTGGAGAGAAGCTGTGTCTGTAGAGGTATGAGTTTGCATAGCCTGGCTGCCAGTGTCACAGATGTGTGCCTGAGGTGGCACCAGTGTGTGACTGAGTGCCCATATGTGTGTGTGTATGTGTCTATACTGTACATGTGTTGTCCAAGCAGCCATAGCAGAAGTATGTGACAAAGACTGTTGCAGGAAAGAGCAACAAGAGGGATTTAGAAGACAATGGACTGTATGAAAGTAGTGTCTAGTGTTTGTCTTTAGACAAGAATATCTCCACAGGCATCCTCTACTTGCTTTCAATGGAGTTGCACTGCAGAGAAATCTGTCCCTCTTCATCTGTAAGCTGAAGTGCTTACTCTTGCTTCTTATTCTGAGCTCTGTTGTGTATCTCTGTGAGTCAGTCAGCTCCTGGTGCAGTCACTCCTGTGCTATAGCTATGGATACACAGCTTTTGTACTCACATCTCTGTGTCTGCTTGCCACACACATTTATACACCTGTTGAAAACTCTGTGTAGGGCTGAGAATGCAAGGGACTGCCCATGCCTGGTCCATACCAGCATGTGCTCTTGCACAGCACCCTCAATGCTCACCAAGGCCTGGAAGAGGTCAGGGTTAATGTCATGCAATCTGCTCCACAGAAGGAAAGCCCCATCTCCTCTATGCTTAGCACAGGTATCTAACAAGCTCTGTGTGTAGCCTGCACCAGGAAGTTAGTTGTCGGCCTTACTGTCAGCTCTCTTCAACTCCTCTCCCAGTTCCCTCTTCCACTGCAGAGCAAGGGGCTATGGCAAGAAGGGTCAGAAACAGTGCCCAGTATCATGCTGGTTTACATTAATGAGATACACACAGTGTAATCCAGCAATGGAATCAGCTCTACAAAAGGAGGTAATAGCAGGCTGCCGTGAACAGAGCAGCTCAGGTAATTGGTTTATCTATCTAGAAGCAGTAGTAGCAATCTCTGCACAGACAGAGTAGCAGTAAAGTCTCTTCCTTAAGGCTATTTCCTTTGTCTTTTCAATTGCTTGCACATCCATGTGAGATAGAGAGAGAGAGAGGAAGAGAGAGAGAGCTAGAGAAGAGAGAGAGAGGGAGAAATGTTAATTTGTGAATTAATGGCTTTTCTCTGCGGAATTGTAAATTCAAATGTCACCTCACAGGGTGACACTACGCTGGGCTGCTGAGGAAGCAATGATAAGATCCCCCCCATCCCCATGCCGACATATACCCGTGCCCCTCCCCTCCCCGAAAGATAGCTACGAAGTGGAACATGCTACTTTTAATTTGCAGTAACACCACAGTAGAGGGATGCAAGAATGACTGCTTTCCAACCCTCTCTTCCACAACAAGCTGGGCCACATCTTTCCCTTTCTACCTCTACCTCCTTCCACCCCCTCTTCAACCCCTCCCATTTTAAACTGTGTCCAAGACAACACATTATCTCAACTCCCCCCACCCTGAACTAATCAAAGGATGAGCTAAGGGAGGGCTCTTTAGAATGGATGCCTCTGCAACCCTCTCCTCTCCTGCAATAATCAGGTGAATTAATGACCCTGAAGTTAAAGTGAGCGCTGATACTCAGGCGTTGTGCAGCGTAGGGGAGAAAGCCTTCATTGTTTTCGAGCAGGAGGCGGGCAGCGGCAAGGGAGATTCATGGATGGAGATTGAATATGCAATTTTCTTTCACCTTGCCAAGAGCTGCCCCTGGGCTGTGCCTGGCCTAAATTTTTTTTTTCCTCTTGCCATCTCTGCCTTATCCGACCCTCCCACCTCCCTTCCATTCTTTCCAGAAAATTACCTTCAAAATTGATTTCCACTTTTACAAACAAATATAATGGGAACATGAGGGGGAAAAAAAATCTTGGGCTGTGATGAATTAGGGCTGTCAGGTGCTTCCAAGTCTCCTTTGTTTTTGTTTTACTGCCTGTTAGGTTCTTTGTTTTTCCAGCAAGTGGGAATAATGCCCCTGCCCACACAGTCCCCATGGTCCATGGCTACCTTCACAGGATATGGCTACCACCTGATGTCATCACTGTGTTATCCCTGCTCTACATCACTGTGAGCAAATCGCCACTGCTAACAGACTGTCCTAGCTCTTCACACCAGGACACAACTGATCCCATGGAGACACTGCATGTCCCACACTGCTGGTGACCTGGGTCCTACAGCCCAGGTACAGCTCTGTTGATTTGCCTCTTTGCTTCTTCACCCTCCGCCTCCTGTTTTCCCTTGCCTTATTCAGCTGATGGGCAGATTCCAGCTCTCCCTGTTCTGACAGATCAGCCCGAGTCATTGGCACGTCACCGTGACCCATGTTTTATCTCAATGCCATGTCACCTTGATTCCACAGTAGATTGCCCTTTTGTCTCATTGCCATGTCACTCGACCCCCAACCATGTCATCTCTCAC
Source organism: Phainopepla nitens (assembly GCA_013400175.1). Classification (NCBI taxonomy): domain Eukaryota; kingdom Metazoa; phylum Chordata; class Aves; order Passeriformes; family Bombycillidae; genus Phainopepla; species Phainopepla nitens. Next base: position 38,275 of record VXBQ01008531.1, on the reverse strand, counting down.
TGTCATGGCATCCTCATCCACTGTTATACCAACAACCCTCTAAAATACCATTTGCCTGCACATTGCCAGCTATTTCTGATTCCTTTTGCAGTTGATTCTGTCATCCACTGCGCATTAACCTGGGATCCTTATGGATCCAGGCACCATGCTCCCTCTGACACCCATACTCCTTACATCCATGAAAACATATGTCACCTCCATAATTGCAGGCAGCCCCAATGTAAAACTCATCTAAAGTGAACAAGAAGATCCAGAGAAGCAGGCATCTAGCAAAACTGGGGAGCAGCCTTTGCACAGGTCGAATCATGGAAGAGGCAGAGACGCTGGGAGGAGTTGTAGCTGCCTGACTCCTGTTGACACATTAGCTGCAACAATCCCTTCCAAGAATGAGTCAAAGAGTGGAAAAAGATCTAACCGCAAACTAAACACCCATAATAAACAGTCAGAAAAGCACACACTCATAGTACTTACACAAATAAATGTAAAGAAAAGCTCTATGCATAAGTAGAACCCACAAAACATAGCAAATTAATATTAAAGACACAAGAATGCAAACTGGGACACACAGAGGTACTAATGCAGGTGCATGTCAATTGAATGTAATTTCTGAATAAACAACTTACAAAAGTATATGTTCACTAACTAAATGAAAACCTGTAACTCAAAGTAATTTCCTTAAATAAACAGGTACAGAATCAAATAATGTAAACAAATACAAAATATTTACATAAATAAACAGCCTTTATACAGGCAAGAACAACCAATATGTATATATATAAATATATATATAACATACACACAAATATATAACCTCAATGCAAATACACATCTGTACAAGCTATATACAGAAGTGCACAGCACTAGCAGGCTACATATTCATATCCAGCAACCACAGAGATACAGCGATACTCCAAGTATGTAACAACACATACACTCAGAATATACATACAAATATACAACATTCACATATAGGCTCAAAATGTGAATACAAATGCCTCACATTCATAGAAATACATAGCACTAATACTGAGCCATACATGCTCAGACATCCATATGACCCACCGTATGCATCCTCCTACTCGGCAATATTATACATAGCTTAACATACACATTTTCCAGGTTTCCATAGGCATGCACAAAAACACGGGTCCAACCTGCCACTCATCCCAGTACATAAGCACAGATAAGTAGAAACCAGTGATCCTAACACAGAAATACAAAAAACAAACAGGCGTGCATTCCTAGAGACACAAATACACAATCAGTGATCCACACAAGTACAGCTGAAGCCAGACCAGCTTGTCTTCAGAGAGTACCAACCCCTGCCAAACTAAGCAGCAGTATAAGCTTTAGAAGCAGGGCATTCTGTCCAAACCGCTTTCTGTGATGTAAGCTGTTAACTCTCCCTTACCTGACTTCCTCCTGAGCAATGCATACTCCTCAAACTCCCAGCATGTGTGCAGACACACATAAACACACATATCCTGTTTCTCCTGCTTACACACTGACCTCCAGATTCTTGGTTCAGCAGCCTACATTTCTGCCAGTGCTATGCTGCTTATTCATTGTCTTCTGCTTCATCCAGTTTCCCCCTCCTCTCTTTTCCCACACATACTCTCCCTTTTCTGACATCCTCCTGCAGTTTACTTAGAGAGGTGCAGGATGAGTAGGTGCTTTTCTTATGTCCTTCCAGGGGTCTCACTAGCCGAAGAAGTGGGTGATTACCTAGAACAAGCTCCCTCTTCAATTTATATTTTCATCTAGAATGGCAGGGAGTGTTACCTAGACTTGTGTGTATAAACACAGTGAGCCTGGTCTCCCGTGACAGCCCCTGTTTGCAGAGATACACCATTGCTGCAAGCTGCCAGCCACCGGAAACTCAGCCTTGCTGCATGAAAAAACACAGTCCCAGGGAAAGTAGGAGAAAGACATTGTGAGAGTGTGAAAGACTCCAGAATCTGCTCAGCCCATCTGCACAGCCATAAACTGCTGTGTGTATGCCCCACAACTCTGTGTGATGGTTAGAACATGGGGTTAGCACCTGAGGCAATATAACTGCATGTGTCTCCAGTGTCATTAAGACTGTTGCTGACCTGCAATAAAGCAGTCATATAGAATAACACAAACAAGTCAGCTGTGGTGACAAAAAAAATCGCACTGTGAAACAATGCAGGCTCGCCACAGACAGTAGTGCTGTTCCATCACCTGCAGGGGTCCAAATACACCCCGTTGTCTTCAACAATAATTAGGGTTTGAGAAGAACAGAAATATACCTAATATGCCCAGAGATGAACATACATCAGGCCATGACACAGTCAAGTGGAATGACTCACTCATATTCTTTGCAAACATATGCAGGCAGCATAGAAAAATGAATGAATGCATTTCCCCACAGGACAGTTCTGGGCTAGACCTCTGCTCTGGTACAACTCCAGCACAAGCAAAGCATCCTCATACTGCAGATGACAGCATAAACACACTATATGTTCTGAAATGACCCCAGCATGCTGTGGAACACTAATATCATACTTCATGAAAATACACCATTCTGAGAGCATGATGCTGCAGTGACATAGCTGTATTGAATTCACTGTCAGGCCAGGTGACAGTCTGTTTTCAACCAACACATTACATCGGCTGCAGTAACCACTCTATGAATTGCAGTGACAACACAGTAAAAACTGCACCAGTGAACCAACAATTACCATGTTGAAACAACCTTACTGCATGCCGTGATGCAAACGTACCACAAGAGACAATTCCCAGCTGCTTCTGTGAAGAGTGTAATGGCCTTGAGTGTAATGGGGCAGCAGAGCAGGTAGTGATACAGTTAATCTCATCATTAGTGTCACAAACCCACAACCTGTAGTTAAAACAACAGGATAACCACAACCAAACTGCCTCAAATACATACTGATGCCACTGACAATGACACAGTCATCTGAAGTGACATAGCTACATTTCTCAAGTCATATTATCCCTGCCGCTCTGAACAACACAAATGGGATCATTCTTGCAGTGACATACTCAGCTGCTGTATATCTGCTCAAAAACTTAGACACCTTACACACCTCTCCGCTCTGTGCTACTTTCCACTTCAAGAAAATTTTGAACACAAGTCTTTAAAACAGTCTATGTCCTGGGACAGTATTTTAAAAAACAGCTTTCAGTACTGGGACTGTCATAGATATCCCTGCCTCACACTCCACCGTAAGGAGGTATTTGTAATTTCCCAATATGAAAATGAGATCATGGCAAGGTAGGAAAAGTCCCAAGCTAAACACTATCAGGACCTTGCTCTGCACTCGGTTCTCCCATTTGGAGTGAGGAAAGAGAAAACCACCTGTAACAAAAGCACTGATTTTCAGTAAAGGTTGTTGAGGCAATAACAGTGAGAAAATTATATTAGCAGCACCAAAGAGAAGGGCAGTGATGCTGCCTATCCTATAGCTACAGGATTGAGAGTGCAGATGCTCCTGCAGATAGTGGGCAGCACCCTGTTCGGCATAGCTCAATCCTGTTTGAAGAGTATGGTTAGTATACAACTAACACTTCTTGGAAAACACCACCAGATTTGTAGAAATCTTGATGACTCTTCACTGTCGCCCCTGCACTGACACAGCCCTGCATTACTAGGCATCAATATAACTCACTCTAATCATCAAAATGACAAGTGAAGAAAGGGAAGGAGAGACTTCTGCCTTCTCAGGTTTGCTCCCCCATCTCTGCTGGGGATTTCTTTACTGCAAACAACCTGAGTATTATTGCCATTTACGGTAGCAATCACTCCGTCCCCTCCTCTCCCACAAACCTAGTGCTGATATTAGCACTGATCACACTAACAAGCCTTTCGGTTTTATTACTACTGATACTAATAATACTGGACACATTACCTCTGCTCCCACCAATAACAGGCTACAGATATGATCCCTGCTAATGCAAATAATACTGGGGGATATTATCTCTGCCATTGTCGGCACTGCAGATATTATTGCCAGTAATGCTATCAAATACTACAGATACTGTCAAGGACCAAGATTAATAATGCTGAGAATGTTACAGCACCAACCTCACTGGAAGATGAATCCCAAATGAGAATTTGGGTTTAGACAGGAAGTCTGTTTGCAGCCTATTACGGAAAGAAAGGGCCATGTCTCATAAGAATGGTTTTGTAAATATCGCTGAAGCTTCATCCAGCTGAAGATGCTGTGGTATGCTGGCAGGAGCTTGATATACTCTTTTCCTGTTATCTAATTATCTGTCTATATTTATCTATCTGTCTTTCACTTTTTTCTGCATTTCTCCTTTTTTCTCCTCGTACAGTACTCAAGACTACAATATGACTGATACTAAGTTTTTGTTAGTGCCTCTGGGTCACCCCAGTTCTCATTCTTTTAGCTGTCAATTAAGGGGTTATGAAACAGCAGAAATAATTGCATATTTTTCCCCTTTGCCCTTGTGGACATTATATTGCTGCTTCTTAGTCTGGCAATGACCCTGCTGAGCATGGTTGGCCTTGCCATCACAGAGTACTGCAACACTCAAACCATAAAGAGCCAGGAATTCATCTTTTCTGATGCATCTTGATAGTGTAAGACTCTCACGGGTCTTAAGAAAGTCATTACACGCTGCAGGGTCACTTCTGCCTTTGGAAGACGGTGGGTGTAAGTGATGGTTGGTGTAAGGGCAGAGGGAAGTTACAGCTCCACTGGCAATGCCCACAGACGATAAGAAATGGCACACACTACGCTACACAAATGATGGTGAACTTTTTTAGTCAAATTATTTTCAAAATCGCAGGAGACCAACTCTATCTATCACAGAAGTCAGAAGTTTTGCAATAACTGGTTATAAACTGAAACCAAAAGGTAACGTGGTCTTAAGAAGGCAAATCCTGACCATCCATTCTTGATCATCTTGATCATCCATTCACCTGAGGAAGACATTCTGAGTTTTGAGGAAAGACTCATGGCCAGACAGTTTCTTGTTGTGACTAGAAGACACTCAGAGCTCCTTCCCAGCTAGCTCTCTCTCAATGTCATACGTTTCCTAGGCCACCCTTGCACTTGCAACCAGTGTATTTGGTAGGTTGGGATTCCCACTCTTCCCTCTAACTCCCTGTGAGGGACACACCTGGCTGTCAGCGTCCATCTCTGAGCCCACCTCATGCATCCGTCTGGCTCCTTCTGTCCAACTCGGGAGTTCTGCTACATCATCTTGACACATAATTATCTCTCCTCTTCTTAATCATCTGTTCTACTGTCTAATGTAGGCACCAGCTGCAGCAAGGAGGACCTGGGGGAGGGGGTGTGCTCACATAGAAGCTTCTCTGTCTTTCTCCTACCCTGTTCCCCCCAGCCGTCACAGAGGTTGCTAACAAGGTTTTCAGAACTGGTGATTCAGGAACAGCTTGGTACTTCCCCTTTCTGCTGAACCGCATTCCTCACAGAGGAATCCTTGCAGCAGAGCTGGTCCAACAGAGCGGAAAGAAAGAGAGAGTAGTGCTGCTTCTTCTGCCTCCTTTAGGGAAGAACCACTCCTTAAATGCCTGGAAAGTAAATGTGCAAAGCTCACAAGGGCTTTTCAATGTGAGAATAAAACCTGAAGTTAAGAAAGAAACTGCAAGAAAGTGTTCAGAAGCTCTGGGAAATACTGAGAAGGTCTGTGCATTCAGCATGAACATGAAAGAAATACTCGCATTGTATCTCTTGAGAAACTTTTCCTACTCCCCATCTCAACTAGAAAGAATCAGAATCTTCGGAGCTACAGAGAAGACTGCCGAGGAGTGAGTGCAGGTCGCTGGCTTTGCAAAACTTCCCCTTGGACCCTTCTAACCTTAGGACCCAGCCCTGTAAATGGCTGATATTTTTCAGAATTTCTGAAGGCCAGTGTGAGCCCAGATAACTCAAGTCATGGTTAGAGATGTTCAGCAGCTAGCTGGGGGTCCCTTGTGAGCTTTCGCTAGGCCAGGAGCACAACATGTCCCTGCAGCGGATATCTGGAATGGCAGGATTAAGGCTGTTACCTAAGACAGTTTCAACCATGTCATGTAACTGCCACCTAAAACTCTGAGAGCTAAAGACAAGCAACATCTGCAGGATTGTCTGGTTGGTACCTTTTTGAATCCTAGTGGGATATGTGGGCACCTGGCCAACAGCAAAGAGCTGTATAGTGTCACTTGCCTAAATCAAATCTGGAATGAATTAAGGACAGACACAAAGAATAGTTCTTACTGTCAATTCACATTGTGAAGTGTCACAGTCTTAGGTGGCTGCTCTGTTGTTTCTGTGTTTAATTGTACTGTTCCAAAGAAAGCTCAGGTTCTGAAGCTGGAATTGACTGTGTGGCTGGATCTAAAGTGGGATGATCTTTCCAGGTATAGTCTGAATAGTAGCTAAAGCCAGATTGAGAAGCTTCATATCTAATGAGATGTGGAGGCATCATATTGAGAGCTGATGATAACCACATTGGACAGTATGAGAACAGGGATTCACAAAACCCCCAAATAACTGCCAGGAGATCTGCACAACCATTAGAGAAACGTGTCATTCAGTTTGTAATGTCACTATTTCCTGTATGTGTAATGATGGCAAATGCTGGAAAGGTTTGCAATACTTATCTCTTATTTCTGACATTTTTTGACTTCGAGGCATTGACTCAGCCCTTCCATTGCTACACTTTTCTCTTAGCTGGGCCCTACTGCCATCTAGCTGGGAAATGGATCTTCCTCTGGGGGCCTGATCCAATTTCTAATGACATCAACAAAAATCTTCCCATTTGCTTTAACAGAAGCTAAATTGTGTCCTTGCATCTAGTTTTACTTTGTGTTAGGGAGAAAGGGAACATGATGACTGCCTTTTATTCTTAGGATTACTGTGTTTATTTGGATCAAAAATTTGCCAATGTGAACCTCACCAGAACCAATACTGAGAAAATAACTAGCAAAACCTGAAAATGCAGCATCTGTCTCGAGAGAGCTTTCTCTTCTCACCAAATATCACAGAGGACTCTGGTGGTCTCTTGCACTCCACAGCCTTGGGATAACAGCACACACAGCACACTGAGCCACCTGTCCTAAGAGGTCTTTCCATGCAATAAGCAATACAACATACTGAAGTCAGAACTGAATCCAACAAACTGGTCAGTCAGTATTCTTTAAAAAGTTCCCCTCCTGGCCCTCAATTTTAGAACAAATCAAATTTAAAAAGACAGATTTAAGGAAAAGTGTTTGAAAGCCATGATAAGAGCACCAAGACCTTACCCACCCCTCCTGACTCAATCTATTTAGACCTGAGGCTCCAGCTTTTGATTCATTTAAGGATCTTTGCCCTGAGTACTTCACAGCAAGTAGGAAGCAAAAGGAGATAGCTTAATCCTATTTCCTTACAGCCTTAGTGAAAGGCTTAGAAACAACCTTAGCATCACAGTACTCAGAAGACCTCCTGTTCTGCTTTCAGACTGTGGAAAGCATGACAGTTCTGCTGTGGTAGATGCTACTCATTGAAAACTGGGCCCTTGTGATCACCAGCTAATATAGCTCGTGGCACATCACAGGGCAGGAACTTGTTTGCAAGGGGAATGAAAGACAACTCCCACATTGCTGGTGCTTCTCCAAGATGGCATTTAGTTTGAAATCAAGTGAGTCAGGGAAACCATGTTTACCCACAGTTCAAAGTCTGGACACCTGCTGGCACCTGGGGAGTTCAGTTCCAGCCGTTTCCAGCAGTGAATGAACTTGGGATCAGCTCCAGCAATGGAGACGGCTCTCTGCCTGCTGAGCAGATGTCTGGAGATGCAGCCTGTCATGAAAGGGCCTCGGAAGAAGAGCATTCCAAGCCAGCAGGGCAGTGGCGGGGAACTGGTCTCTGTTGCTAAAACTGATCTAGCCCCTGGAGCAGCTGCAAACCTTGGCCTGAAATTGGAGCCTGTACATGGGGACAAAGAATATAAAAGGGAGGATGAGCTTCTCCCCTCCCCCTACCTTCATCACGTTTCCTCTTCTCGCCATTCGACCGAGGAATCCCCAGGATCCCGTTAATGGAGTAAGAGCCCACTGGATCATTGGAGGCACTGGAGACAGGAGGGGATGCTGTGCTGGGCACTACACGAAAGGAAAAGGGAAAAAGGGCCATCAGGAGAGCAGCACAGCACTCAGGGGTCCCCAGCGGAAAGCTATGCATGCCACTAGACCCATGTCCTTGTTCTTGTAATCAATTCTCAACAGGGCACTAAGCAGATTCCCAGTCCCTCTTGCTGCATTCCAGCTTTGTTTGTCCACTTCCATACTGTAGCTTCACAGCCTTCCAGTACAGGGCCATTGATAACAAATAAGTGTATTCCATCAAGAAACTAAACGTTGCCACATCCCAATTCAGAGCAGGCTTTCAAGGTAATCAAGTGAAATGCTGCATAGGCCACATTCTCTAGTGACTTCATCCATATTTTACCAGATCATTTCCTCTCAGCATTTTTTCACCAGGAGTGCACATGTTCTGTCTTAGGCAGACTAGCCTCTTACATGCCCATCCGAAACACTTAGTGAAAAATTACCTTCTTAGCATAGGTTGGAAGCACTTCAGTGCTGGACTAATAAATTCAGTTCCCTACTGGAATGACTGGTTGGTGATACATGCTACCACCTAGATTAATGAAAATCAAGTGCCTTCCTTTTGTACTGACCAGTATCAATAGGTAGAATGCTCTGGTCACTTGGCTGTCCAAGATTGCTCATGAATTTCCAATATATCAAAAGTGACAAGTTCTCTCAGTTAGAAATGATCCCTTCGTGATAATCTGGCCTTTAGAAAGTAGAACAGGTAGACCTATGCCTCCAGCAGGCATACCTATTGTGTCCCATTGTGTCCCAGTAATGGAGAGAATATCCCAGTTCTCTTACAGGCCACTATTCATCATTCAGCTCATAAAGCACTGACCTGAGGCAATCAATACATCCAACGCAAGCCCTTCAGGATGGAGAAGAACCTTTCAGCACTCTCCTATGTAGACCCACACTTCCTAGTACATCCCAGAGGAATGAGAGATTCCACTAGAAGCACTCTCAATCACTATCCCATTGCTCAGCCATTGCATTCCCTGGACATTACACTTGTGTTCCAAGAAGGAATATCTGCCAGCTCCATCTGTTGCGATCAGTGATTGCCGGTCCAGTGAGCAAGCCCATATCCAAATGGCATCCAGAAATGCTCTTGCATATTGGCCCATTGTAGTCCTGAATACAGTTTGTGTACAGGATATCTACCAGCTCTGTCCTATGTAGGTGAGCATTTTTCTGGTAAATCCTCATGTAGCAGCAGATTTTCAATAACCAACAGAATCTAAGAAAGTCTTAGGCCACAAATAAGCCACTGTATTTCACAGTATCCTGGAATACTGCGTGTTTTTCCTGCTCTAGTTTATCACTAGATAAAGCTATGCTAGCAGGAGGAGACATATCCACCACAGAGCCCACAGATTAAAAAGCATCCCATCACACATCTAACACAGTACCTTTAAACAGACTAGGAGGCATTTGGTCACTGTATTACAGCCTCCATCTTCTGTACACCTCAACAAACCAGCAAAATATCTCCCGCAGCAAAAAAAAAAAAAAGGCATTTTCTCACTGAAATACACCCATGGGATTCCTGGCTGCAGAGCTAGAACAATGAAGAACTTAGTTATGAGGCAGCTGGAATATCTTACCCATGTTTGTGTATTGCTAGCACTAAGAAATGGACCAGTTCCAGCAAAGGGAGAGGAGAGAAGAAAATTGGTAGAGGGGAAAAAGAGAGTCAGAGTGAGGACAAGAGAAAAGGTGAAGACTGATGCTTAGACAGGACAGCAGTAAATACTTCTCTATAGGGAGATGAAGGAGAGAGCATGAACGTGAAATGGATGTTAAGGCAGAATCACTTGGGCAAACCCCTGCTTTGGGCTAGTTTCTCTTTGATTCACATCTTTGCAATGCAACAGGGGAGACAAAGAATAGAAAACTCTGATTTCCATGGAGGCTTCTTTCCCCCCACCCCCTCCTCCCTTTTGCTCTGCTTAGCATCTGCTTGTCAGACTTTGTTCCTCAACTAAGCTTCATCCCCATTTCCACTTGACCTGTCACCACCCCTCATGCCAGTCTACTTACCAATAGTATGTCCTGGTGCAGTCACACCTGTCCCACTCCCGTCTGGTGTTGGGTGAAAAGGTTGCTGAACTTTGGTTCTGATGATCCTGGAAAATAGTGAAACACATTCAGAACTCCAACGCATCTTTTCTGTGCCTTTGCAGACCCACAGTCCCAGCTATCAGAACCTGAAGCTTTGATCTGACCTCTCAGTGCAGCAGAGTGGCTTCATTTGCCTTGTGGTGCTGATTCTACTGCTTTAATGGTCCAGCTCTCAGAGAATCACCCTATTTCTGCTCTGTCATCTTTATCCCAAACTTGGGTGTTCACTGCATAAGGGTGGTTTTCAGTGATCAAGCTAGGATCTTCTGTGTGTTAACAGCTGAATTGTCATTTATTGTCATTTATGGTCTGATCTGTGAGCATAATCACAATGCAGTCTTTGCAGCTAATAGAGACATTGCTGAATTTACAAATGGTGTAACTTTATTTTGTTGTCCACCTGAAAAATATCCATCTGACTGACTAAATGCTTTGTACTGTGGAAGGCTTGCCCAAAGTCCTTGCCCTTCATAAATGAGGTGAAAGCAAAAGGCGTCTGTAGGGAGTGGTGATGGGACGTAGATCATCAGGAGAAAAAAGGTCCATCAAACAGGGAGAAAATTGGTGTTTGTCAGGTGGTGAATGAACACAGCATGGGAACTCAAAAAGATATCACAAAGCTTATAATGTAGGTCAGAATGACAATAAACGGAACTGTAATTGTCAGTGCTCCATTTCTTGTTACATGAAATCTTTCACCTCTAGGTCACTGGTTTAAATCCAGCTGAGGTCAGTGGTGAAAGAAAATCACTAGTACCTAGTACCTGACTGGCAAGGTCCCTGGCTACTGGCAGATATTGGGTATCTGTGAGTTGGGAACAGCTGTTCCACCAAGGAACTCAGTAAATAGGCAATGACCTGTGAAGGCCATGGAAACTAACTTCCTTTCTGAGATTAGAACAAGCCTCTCCTCTCTTCAGCCACTCCAGTTAGGGTGTAGGCTGCAGATTCTCTTCAGCCTGACCTTCTAGAACTCTTAGCCCTGCATTATATTAGCTTTATTTTCTACCCAAAAATATCTCCAGAAAGTGAAAGCAAATAGAAGATTCTTCCTGCCCACTTGAGAGCTTCCCTCAAAATTTTGTTCTAAAGAATAAGTTGTCAGAACTTCAAAGAGCTAATGTGTGGGTGATATGGCATGGATAGAGAAAGGCAGAGACATTGTGAGGGCAATTTTTAAAAAACACAACTTCTGAGAGTGAAGCCTTCTTAGGAAAAGAAAGAGAACATCTCACCTCAGCATGTTAGAAAACTCTGCTACATGCTTGATAAAACCTGGCCAGTAGCTGCTGTGCCTGCGACATAGCTGGAGACAGAGAGTGTCAAGGTTCTAGTTGAGGATGGAGATCTAGATGCTCACTCCATATAGATCAGTGGTACCAGATGCCCTAATCTATAGTTACTGAGAATCTGTACAAAAAGTGTCTGAAGGCTTCAGGGCCAGATTCTGAGGTCATATAATTTGTACTAGGTGAAGAGCTGATCTGAAAAGTGTGCTACAGCAAATAATATAACTTTTTTTCTTCTTTTCTGGCTTTTTTTCTTTTTCCCCCTCTTGTTTCACATTCCCCCTAAAACCCCCTGAAGTGCCACTCTGGTTCTGTGAGTTTATTGATTTCCCCCAGCCCAGAGAAACAGAAAAAGGGGATGGGGTGCAGGCAAAGGGATGGAAATAGAAAGCTATAAATTATTTGTGACAGGAAAGCAATAGTGCCAGAGTGCTGAGCACAAGTCCCGTGTCACTATTAGATTCCTTTTAGCCTGATGACACTGTAAAAGAGGTTAAGTGTCTGATGGAATCGTACACCTTGGGGGCAGGGGCAGTCCAGGAGCAGAACAAGCCACAGAGAGTGGGTATATCAATTCTCCACGCCAATAATATTCCCCTCATTGATCGTAACACAAAGTTCAAAAATCTCATTATAGCTAGGCAGTCCTGGAACTTTTTTAAAATCAATAGAGTGATATAATATATGTATACTTTGTATAAATGTTTCTATCCATCCATCTATCCATCTATCCAAAATCTGCCTGAGGGTGTCTAAGTTAACCTACACATTATACTGTGTTATGTTCTATTGTAGTGTAGCATAGTGAATGGATTAGAAGATTTCCCCTGCAGCCTTAGATGACATATTATAAAACGTCCTGTTAGCACTGAGGTGACATCAGACGGTTCCATTCATACTGAGATACGACATCAGATTTACCATTTGTACTGGGAGATGGCACCAGACAGCTCAGCTTCTACTGAGGGGAACCATAACAGGAGTCTAATTATACTGAGATGGCAGATCAGGCTGTGCTGAATCATGCTGCATGAAAATTGCAAAGTTTCAAAAATCCATTTAGAGTAAAAACAGCCTGTGAAACACTGCAGGTATAAAATGCCTGTCCATAATATTCCAAAACCCAGGCAGGGGATGAAGAGGAAGGTTCAATTTCCTTCCCCATTCAGTTCGAGGTCTCTTGGCTGAGAACACCAGTTAGTGCCAGTCGTGACTGTGTTTACTGAGATGTGTCCATTAGGAACTGGAATGAGACTCACCAGCTCATTGCACCAAGTAGCTGTCAGCTGGTAATGATTTTCGGTCACTACCAAGCAGGGCCAGATTTCTGCTAGTGACCCAGAGGTGAAAGGCTCTGTTCAAAAACATTCCCTTCCTAAGAATGAAACTGGTTTTATGTCAAAAGAAAGTGGCCGGAAACCGTGAGCAGAGGGGAGCAGTTCTGGTTGTGCAGCCTCCACAGTGGCTTGGATCAAATAATTTTTGGCATCAAATGCACAGTCAACCTAATGAGGTATCTGGTAGAACATATTTTCTGTGGCTAAAAGAAGAGGCAAGTCTTGATAAGACTTTCTTCAGCAGTGTTCCTTTGCCCTGAAGTCATGACTGAACTCCAGTGTTTTAGGAAAGAGGGGAATTTTCAGGATCCTAACGCTCAGTACAGAACACAGCAGTGCATCGCCCTAGGTCGATTCACTTAGGGACAGTGATAAACAGCAGAATGGCTAGGCAGCACTGCTGCTGCTTTGAGAGGCTTCAAGTGAGTCTGTCCTACACAAGACCACCTAATGAAAAAGCAGATGAAAGATGAACAGAGCTGACCTGGCCCCGTAGCAACAAATGCAGCATAATAATGCTGTCTTTAAACTTCAGTGTTGCTGAAAGCTTCTCACCCTTGGCAGGGATTGAAACACGCACTAAGCCAGCTCTGCTGCCTCAAATCTAGGATTTCTGGATTACTGCTGTATAAGAGGTTGCAAAACCTCGATCACCTCTCGCTGTTTTGATGGCTTGTTCTTGCCTTCAGACACTGGAGAAAGAAAAGTTGTGCAGATTACATCCTCAGCCCTTCACAAAAGCAGAAGGGACACAAGTCCTGGCACACCAGTTAGCAATGCTGATTTCTTGAGATAAATGCCAGTATTTTCAAACATCTTTTTCCAAGAGAAATTGACCCTTTGGACTAAATTAATCTCTGCTCCAATTCCATTGCAATCAGTGACTCAAATAACAGCATTTATATTTAATTAGGAACATAAACTAGTACTTAGTATAAATTCCCATTTTTCATTTTCCAGTGGGAGACTTTTGCACAAGTTGAGTTTTGGATAATATAAACAGATTTAATACATAACCTTCTGAAGTTTCAGCAACAGGACATTTATAGATCTTTGATTGCAGTAAAGCAACTGAACTTCATTTCACAATCTGAATTTAATATGCAGTATTATGTTAAGTGATGGCATATAATGTCATTACAGTAAATAGTATCATACTGTGAATTATACATCCATCCTGGAATTCATGAGTTGCCATAGTTGGCTTGTAGTAACTCCTTTTAGGCTTAATATTACATACAGAACCAGCTGAAACCAGCTGCTTATTTCCAAATGCCTTTGACTTTCTTAAATTTTCAACATTAGATCATGAATTTCCAATGTTTGATTTTTATTTTATTATTTTGTCAGTTTTAATGGAATTCTTTTTCCTGATTCTGAATACAGATGACAGACAAAAATCTTCTCTTCTAGTATTACAATTGGAACAAGCTCTAATCAAGAGATGTAGCAAGAAATATTAGAAGTTAAAATTAGCTGAACCAGAGTGCTTTTTGAAAAGAACTTTCACTCTTTGTAAATAAGCAAGTAGATAATCCCTTCTAAACTTGTCCAGAAATTACTTGCTAAAAGAACGACAGGTCATAGAAGACTCACGTTGCTTCTCTGACATTTCTATCCAAACTCACTTATAACCTAACATACTCTGTGGTTTCTTCTCTCTATGGCTAGCAGAGTGTTTTGACAGTATCTCAAATTAAAAAAAAAAATCATCCTAGGGCTGATCAGAGGGAATTAAGGTAGGATTGAATAATCTGGAGTCACAATCTGGTAATTCTTTTTAATCCCGGAAGAACAGAGTGAAGTTGAACTGAAGGAAAGAATGGTGTGTCCTGCTCCCTCAAGAAGACCTGACAGATTACAGAAAGCATTGGTATCCTCACTTTGATGATATTCCTTTGTCGTGGATTATTTTTGAGGGTGGAAGGATACACTCAGCAGAGCACCAAACTCCTTGTAATTGTTTTGGAGTATTCATATTTTAAATGCTCCATATTAGAAGCACATTACAAGACCCCAGGGTGTGCATTACTGGGCAATTAAAGCGGTTCTTGGAAGGCTAACATTGTGAAGCTTCAGCCTTTTCTCTGCGCTGTGTCCAGGGGAGGCTGTGATGGCCAAGGCACACACACCCTGCTGTGCCGCGCTGCTTAATTAGCGCCGGGCTGTACCGCTGAGCCTCGGGCTGTGCCGGCGCTGCGCGCACGGCAGCCTGCGGGGCACACGGGGCAGGGCTGAGCGACACGGTGAAGCCTTCTCTGCATCAGATGGCTTCCTACAAAAGGGCTTGTGACCATCCCAGGGATTCTGGCAGTGAGGGACAACATGGGATGAAAAGAGGCAGCTTTGGGGTCTTTGCTGAAAGCCCCCTGGGCGCCGACAATATCCCACCTGCAGATTGGTGCTGCAGAGGCATAAAGAGCTCTGAACGTGGCTTTGGTTCAAATAGGAGACATTCTTATGTTTCTGTGTAAAGGTTGAAACACAGCTGAATTCACGGTTGAGCCAAAGGAGGGGGGAGGAAAAGTCTTGTTTGCACAAAGTTTGAAATGGAAAGCAAGCTTTGTAACGTGGTGAGGAAAAACAGCCAAGGGATTTGGGGGTGAAGGAAGGGAAATAGAAAGCCTGATAGTTAGAGCCTAATCCGATTTAGGGAAGGGCTTCAGTTCTTGCTCTGTCATGGACCTCTCTCATCAAGAGTTTGGACAAATGGCATTTCTCTCTGTGCTCTGTTTCCTGCCTGAAGTGTGAAGATAGGAGCATTGCCGTGCCACCTGGGGCACAGTGAGGACAGCTGGAAGGAGGAGTGAAGGGCTCAGACTCTCTAATAAACAGGGGCCAAGTAAGTGCTTCAGCGAGCTGTAGCACAGTATTGGCTTCGTTCTCCTGCTTGAAGCAGAAGTGACATGTACCCTGCTGACAGTGGCTGTATGTGAAGGGAAACGGGCAAAGGCAACAGAAATTGTATTTCAGCTGCACAGGCTTTGGTGGTGGTGGTTGAATTTGCAAAAGCAAATGTAATTGGGAAGACCAGAACTACAGTTGCTATATAACAGCCACAACATAATTTATCATAGGAAGTAGGGTGGGAGCAGTAGAAGCTGCTGCCCTCAAAATCTCCTGCAACACTTAGAGCCCTCAGAAAAACAGCTGACATTGGCAGGAGCAGCTTTCTCGCTAGCTGGCCTGGGGCTCTGGCACTCCCTGCCAAGACAGCAGAATGCCTTCAAACCCAGCCATATTCAGGGACCACAAGCAATATTCACACATTCAAACTTGCTTCTATCATGAAAATTGCATTTTCTTCTCCCTGCCTTTTGGAAAAGGAGAGAGAAGAGGGGTGATCACATACTATGTTAGTATATAAGCACAAGTATGATAGATTAATTACATTTATTAGACTGATAGTTCTAAAAGGTGCACGAAAAGGGATTATCTGTTTTCCCAAAGCTTCCAAATTGATGAGAAGTCAAAATGGAGATGCCTTACGTATCTAAAACCACAATCCCAGCCCTCTCTGAGGAGAATTGCCTCTGTATCTGCTGTTAATCTGTGTAGGTCCATCAATTTCACTGGGGCTAGACTGACATCATGCCCGCAGACATGGGGAAAAAAGTGTCACTTTGTTCCAGGTTGGCCTGCTCGCTACGGACACGAGAGAAAGCCCAATCCTGCCCATTTCTCTCACTGCATTTCTTGACTGCACTCTAAGAAGACACACAATTCACAGCATCAGTTTTACTATCTGAAGGGCTTAGAGAGGAGCTAGGATTTTTTTTGTTGTTTTAAATCAGTGACCCGTGATGACACCATATGGTTTTATTTCATTTAATTTGAGCAGAGCATTAACGTTCAGCTTCTAGGAGATCTCTACCCATTCCAGTTCTGCTGTGCTACATGGTACAGGTGCAGACATAAAGAAGAGGGGTAGAAGAAAAGAAAGGGGAAGATGTCTGCCTTCTGAGAGTAGATGTGCCAGGCAGGAGGCTGGCCTGCCACCTCATTCTGCTGAGCAGTAACATGCAACTTCATGCCCCTGGTACTGATGATTGGCAGAGGTCAGCCCCATATGTATAGGTTGCCTAGCCTCGCCTCTTAGAATGAATTGCTGCATGAGGCTATAAGAACCATTTGCCCATCTGAGAAACAGGTGTGCTTGAATATTTGCTGTGTTATGCAAAGCTGTGGCTACAGAGCCATCAGGACCCAGGCTGGCTGGCTTAAAGCTGGCTAAAATATATCTATATGAGCTGCACTCAAGCAGTGACTGCAGCATAGAAATGTCCTCAGGCATGTTTCTACTTTTATTATACTCAGTTCATGTCTGGAAGGCTTTCTTCCAGAAATTCATTAAAATCCAAACATTTAGAAGATACCATACAGTTACGAAAATATTATAAGGAAACTTGATCCTGGGTTTTTGACATCCTGGTTTAAGGTGAATTAAGGAAATCTTAAACAACAAAAAGAATTCTACTGGTCTTGGATGTAGAGCCACAGGCCTGGGAGGAACCACCTGGGTCATTGAGTCCAAATTTTAGTACCATAGGCAACCATGGAGCAGACATTCACCTTTGAGCATCCATCAAAGTATCCATCAAAGCAGCTACAGATCCACCTTCCCCCCTCAGCAAATTAATAATCTCTGCAACAGAAGACCAAAAGCTATAAAACCAACAAGCCATAGGAAGAGAACAGGAGAAAAGCATCACTAGTTGTTCAAGTCCCTTTCGCTAGCAAGACATTTCTGCCATTAAAATGCTTGAAATTTTTGACCTCTTAGGAATTAAGAATTGTTTCCTGATTGCACCTACACTGCAGTGATGTGTAATTCAGAGTGTCAGCTCTGCGGGTCAGAGTGTCATTCTGTTACCTCTAGACTGGCCAGCTTGAGTCGTGCCAGCAGTGTTGCTGCAGCAGCATGGAGCTGGCATGGGGCACAGCCCCACGAGCTGCCAGCACACAGTGACTGCCACGCAGCGCGGGCTGGAGCTGTCAGAACAGCGGCTGTGCCAGCAGGTGAGTTAAGAAGACCTACAGAAACACAGGGGCTTGCCAAGGTTAAATATCTTAATCTGGAGTATGGGAACTTTTAATTGAAATCTTTGCTTTGAGCCCATTTCCAGTTATTAAAATTCAGGAGTCTGTGCTGAATTCCTTGTGGACATTCATTTTGATTAACAGAAGACATGTGTGTACTAGGAAGGGAGTCTTGAACTGGGAGGAATCAGATAAATGTAGATAACATTCTCAGCCCTCTTGCAAGTTATGCCATACCTGGTATTTTGTGTAAAGCCTCAGATCTTGAAGATAAACAATTAGTTCAGCTTTCATTTAATACCAAGGCATTTCTGGCTTTCATAACTGCAAGGACCAGGTGGAAGTGGGACCTGGCTGCCTCCCAAGGGGCCAGAACTGGAGGCAAAGGAAAAAGAAAATCTTGTTTACAGCATTGGGATTTTTATGCCAGTCTCTTCATTTTGGAGGGTATTGAGTCGGGACTTTTTAACTTTTGGTTTTGGCAGCATTGTGTATTAGCTGTGTATTATCTCTGTATCCTGCAGAGTGCTGCACTGCAGTATGTGCTTGCATGTGTTGGATAAGTAAATGTTTCCCTTTACAGGGGTATCATTTTGTGTGCCTCCCTTACACTTGTCAGAACTAGGGAAAATTTTCACAGTGGATCCTTTATCATTAGAAGATTTTTGAAAAAAAAACAAACAAAAAAACAAAAACAAACAAAAAAGAGCCCCAAAACCAGAAAAAAACCCAAAAAACAAAACAAAACAAACCCCCAAAAAACCAACCAGTGCTGAGGATGTGTCTATTTAATCTAATCTTACTTTTACCTCAGCTTTTAAAGAAAACAAAATTATAAGAAGGATGTAAGTCTTACTAGAATGGAAAAACTGTGAATTTTTCCTTTAAAATTGCCTTTTTCAGGTGAATTGGTGACTATGCTAAAAAATAAAAATAATATGTTTTGATTTTATTGAAAAAGCAGGTTCCAACTACACTGAAATGTAGAATTTTAATAAAGTCCTGATTCAAAAACACGTAGAAAATATTCGCAGAGAACCAGAATCTTTCCCTTTCTGTTCTAGTCGTTGTTGTTCTTGGTATAATTTATTCCTTGCTTTACTGTGTCACCCAAAGCAGTTAAGCACAAGGGAGCACTTCAGGGTGTGGGTGCTACATAGACTCCCAGCATCAAGTTGGTGCCAGTCTCTGTAGAAGACTGTCTCGTTTTCATAGTTACAGGACAAAGCCAGTTTTATATAGTGAAAAGATAAATCTGTAACCAGTCTGTTTGGATCATGTAAGTCACTATCAGCTCTAGTGTTTACAAGCTGTATGTTTATGTGTCCATATTGCATTGGCAAATGCATTAGCATTTGTTCCTTGGTATGTTTTAATTCACCACACAGCCAGCATACTTGTTTATCTTTACCTATAGGTCTGCACTTATAACTGTGGCTACATGGAGTTAGACATTTGGGTCACATATTATATATTCAGGCCCCATAAAGAACTAGTAAACATTTTTTCAACCATTTCAAGTTTTAACAGAGTTTTATGGGGAAATATTCAGATGTGTGGCTTGTAAACATCATCAGCTATATATATGGATGTTTTTGTACAGCACACACTTATTACAACTAATAAGTCACGATCGCCTAGCACTAGTCTTTAGCAAGGCTAAAATATCTATGATGTAATAGTTAACATTTATGAATACTGATCCATAATTTATGTGGAACCTTGCTGTGTTATAAGGCCCATACCTGTGTGTACATTTGCATAACTGTGTAAGTTTGTGAATGCAGAACTACTCTATTCTTAAAAAACACATCTGGCTTCCATCTAATTGACTGCAGAACTGTGGGTTTCTGAGAGCCTTCACCAACCTATTATATCCACCCTTTTCTGTTACAGTTGCAGTGGCTGGTAGAGTACCCTGAGCCTCTGAGTCCCCTTTTTCTGGCTCCTGGATAAGTACAGTCTCTGTCCATAGGAGTTAAGAGTTTATCAACAGATAAACTGATTAAGGGTTTATCTACATAAGGCTCTGCAAAATAATTTGATTTAACTCAATGTGTGAAATTAAAGTGGTCTAGTTAAACTGCATTACACCTCTGACTCCCTTGTTTAGAATTAAGGCAGCTTTAATTTAGTTTAGCTTAATTCACTTTGGAAATGAAGTGAACTGAATTCAATTTGGGACACTCAAATTTTGAATGAGCACCTGAACAATGTTTTAATGCTTTTAAGCAATGTACTTGCAAAGTTAATTCAGATTCATTTTCCTGTTTGCCCCTGTGTAAACAATCCTGTTTTCTATTCCCTCTCAATGAAACCATCTCAGCTGAGACTCCAACAACTCCGAATTGACAACCAACCTCCCAAGAGGAGCAGTTTAAATGATCCTCCCAGATACACAAGTGTTTCCTTATCCCTACATCCCCATGCAGGCAACTTTTCTCCCAGTGAGCTTTAGTGATCTCTAAGACTGATTTGTCTAGAGCTTGACTCCCTGAACCAGGCACTGGCTGGGGTAAACACAGAAGAGATGCAGCAATTGTTTAGCACTATCTGAAGACCTGAGTTACAAATATTGAATTATTCAAATTTTGCAGTTTAGGATTTTGCAGTGGAATACAATATTGCAAATTACGATATATTATTTCTGCAAATCGTGATATTCTAGAGAATTTTAGTGATTTTATTCAGTTTCATTATTTCAAAACATGGTCCCCTTAATCTGAATTAAGTACTTGTTCACCTAATGAATCAGAATGTCTTCAGCTGTAACTCAGCGTGTATTCAATTTTTTTTATCTAACTCAAGTTCAACGAGATCGGGTGCAATTAAGATTCATAGGCAGAGGAATATAGAGGGACGTAGGCAATGATATTTAAAAAAACTATACTCTCTTTACATTTTTTCTTGAATGTATTGAAGTCTTAGAAGATAGGAGGTAGCATAAGGTGAACCAAAGATTCTATTGTGTCATTTTTAAAAGGCAGTTGCAAAATCAATCATGGACAAAACAACCTTAAAAGTAAGACAGAAGCATATTTTAATGCAAGAATATTAATATTTTTAGAGCATCATTATGGAAATTTCAAAATTTTCATTACCTTCCTTAATTTTTAAAAACACTGTGTATTTGATCAAAAGATACCTTAGGAAGGAAATGCTGTCAAATATCTTTATCACAATGCAAAAAAAGCCTGTGAAAATTTGCCTTTTGGAAAATCTCATCTCAGAAAGCAGCTGCCCTAAGATTTTGCTAAAAAGTCAACCAGGCAAATAAAAAACAAAACCAAAAAAACAACAACAAAAAAAACCCCAACAAAAACCCCAAACAAACAAAGAAAACCAAAAAAAACCCCCAAACCAACCAACCAAAAAATCACAAAGAAATAAAAGAAAACCACTTAAGTGTTCCAAGCCATCTAGTCCTATTTGATTAGATGGTTAGGCAATATTTTGTGTGCTGTTTTTTATGGGGTTATTGCTTATGAATAGTGTTGTTTGATGGCAACAGCAGTCTCAGATCTTTGAGTGGTAGAAAATCAGCATGGTTTCACTGAAACAGCCACAGTATAGTGCAATAAGGAGACAGTGCTATGTATTAATATGCTTGTGCAGAACGCGCTTCAGTGTATGTGGACATCCGTTTATGTGCAGCTAGCTAAGAGGACACTGCTGTAAGTAAAATCTAGGCTTGCAGAAGTGGTGGCTTTCAGTGTGGCTGTGCTGCTCTGTGGGGCTGTACTGATCTATCAGTGTGTGTATGTGTGTGCCAGTGGGATTGCACACACAGACCATTGCAGGTCTGTCTGTCTGCAGGTGTGCTCCTACTTCTGTGTGCGATCTGGCTGCTCTGCTTTCTGAATATCAATGAGCTCAGTAGAACATGTATGTATTTGTATCTGTGTGTGCATCTATCTGCATATGGATGGGCTTGCATGGTGTCTGTAGATGTGTTTGTTTGTGTGGTTGTGTGTCCTTCCTGTGAGATTGATGCCTTCTTGAGGCCTGATCTTGGTCACTGCGAGTGCTTTCATTCCCATAAAAGGCACCATCATTCAGCAGCAAAAACACAAACTGGGCACTAGGAGACCTGTATCCCTGTTGATGAGCTCTGTGTGTGAGCAGAGTCTTTTAAGTCACTCTGTGCCTCAGTTTCCCCTCCCAGCCTTTTTTAAACTGAGACTGTCAACACACACTCCCTGCTACTATATGGGCATAATCTAATTCCCTGTGTGAATAGCTCTATCTAGTTCAGTCAAGATACTGAGTCCTGAGAGAACCTTCTGATGCTATGCCACTGCCTCCCAGTAACATTCATTCCTGCACATATGTGCCTTTGTGTGTTTGTGTTTGGCGTGTCCACGTGTACTTTGTGGATGGCTTTTTGTGGTTTTTATCTCCCCCATGTACAAACAGAGCAGGGGAAGATGGAAAGGAAGGAGTTATTAAATGCAAAGCGGATATGCAATAAATCCCATTGATTTTACAAACTCCAGCTTGTCTTCAATCTCTTTCCATTCTTTATCCTGGGGGCATTGAAACAAAACCCTATTTTAAATACCTTTTCTTTCCCTTCCCCCTTCCCCCTCCTCTCACTCCCAAAAAAGTGTCAATATTTTATTTGGATTTTTAACTTCGCTCCATAACAGTTGTTTGACCTCCTGACTCATGTGAGTCACATAAATTCTGGGACTTTATTCAGGAGCCATGTTCCTTCTATTGAATAAGCAATTTGGGAGGGTGAATTAATGACTTGTGCTGTTGCTGGAAAGTCCCTGAAGAAATATTAAAATTGCTTGCAGACCGAATCAATACTCACTGAACACCCAGCATGAGGACCTGGGCTTTTTAATGGCTACAAGCAGCGGCCCTGGGTAGAGGAAGGGGAATTCCTGTGCACACAACGCACGCAGGCACACACGACCAACAGTAGTCTTCCCCCATCCTTGCTGGCTGTTTCAGTAACAGCATATTCTTGTGCACGCAATCTGCTATGAGCTGCTGCCTGCTGTGCCAGGGAGAGGACTTACAGCCCGGTTCCCCCTTCTCCCTCCCAAGAAGATCATGCAGGATTTGCAAAAGCTGGCTGTTTGGGCTGTGTGTTAAGCGCTTGGGTTAGCGTGGTCTGGCACAATCTGTGAGGCACAAGGAAGGCTGATTATTTGTGGCATTATGAGCCTGTTCTATGTGTCACTTAGCTTTTTTTTCCTCTCTAAAGAGGAAAGACACTAGTGCCGTGTTAGGTTTGGGGGTGCTGTTGTGATTTGGCAAGAGGATTTGGCTGTGTTGCAGGGGCACATCTGTGAGATGGTTCTGAGGCATTGGGTGCTGAACAGTATTTTCATCAGTCCACAGTGTGAATTCCTTTTGTTTGTGATATTCTGAAGGATTTCCTTTCTTATAATGGCTTGTTGAAGCTTGAATGGCATGCACCCTTTCTTGTGTTAAGAGTGCCTGCATGATGCTTTTGGTCAATGAGCATGTGTCACTTCACTAGACCAGTCTATTTCAAGGCTGTGGGTGAAATCCTAAAGGTTCGTGAGTGTCTTGGGAGCCCACCAGACTCACTAGGACATGAATGTGCTTAGTTGTGCTCAACAAGGCTTTTACTATTTGCTGCTCACTAGACTGACAACTGCCAGATTTTGCCCATACCCTAAGACCTCTCTGGCAAGGGTGGGTTTTGTTACCAGAGTTTTCAAGTCTCCTTTGAGTACGTGGCCCCATGTTTTGGTGTTTTGCCCTGTGGTCGTGAATGGCTGTTTTGTATTCGCTTGTTGGGCGGCTGTTATTGTGTATTAACACCAGGCTGGGTGTGCTTTGTATGACCGCATGTCTGTTTCATTGATTCCATCAGTATTATTTTGTAATCGTGTGATTGAGTTAGTGTGCATTTCAGGGCTCCTGTGTATTGAATAATGATGTCAGGGATTGGGTTGTTTGACTGGGTAATGGCCTCTTTTCAGTGTTGTAAGTGAATGTGTCCTTCTCCTGTTTCCCTGTCTCGGCTGGGGCAGGATCATTTACACTAGGTGATTCCTTAAGATGCCCACATGCACTAGAGGAATATCCCTTTGGCTCACGAGCTCTCCCTGCCCGCGGGGCATGCCGAAGGTACGGCCCTCGTGTGTGTGTGACACGTGGGGTGTCAGGTCTGGCTGATTCTCAGCTGCATGCTTCAAGGTGTGTGTGCCTTCTGGTGTACTCAGGGATTTTTCTAAGACCTTTCAGTTACATTTTTGGAAGAGGTTCTTCACAATTACATGCAAGACAATTCTATTTCAAATAGATTTGGCTGAGTCTGTGAAAGGATCTATAAATTAGTACATGTCTTCAGTGAAATGCACGCTTGCCTTTGCGAGGGTCTTCTTGTATGACTTTCTACATTAATGCATAGAAGGGCATCTATGTCAGTTAACAGATGCCTCTGATCTGTGTGTGACTGACTAGCAATGTTCCCAAGTCTGAACTGACCTAGGTCTCTCATATATGTAAGAAAGAATGGGATTCTGTGTCAGCAGCATTTAGCAGTAAATATATGTGTTAAGAAATTTTAAACGTTCAATGAATCTCTGGGTTTGTGCAATGGCTTCTGACTTGTGCAGGTATTGTGCAGTAATGCTTTAAGACAATGTGGCCACATTTGGTCCCTTGGAAATGAACAAGAGGGTTCAGTTATTTTTCAGCTGATGATTATGTGTCATTGCTGCATGAATTTATTTGCTCTGCGCAGGCAATGTGTCTGGCATTGGGCCTGTTCTGTCCTTCCTCAGCCATCAGGATTTAGCCTAGCAGCAGTCACATCCAAAGTCTATGAAAAAGGCTGTGAAGGGTCCAGAAAACTTCCAGAGAGAGTTGTCACTTGTACCCTCTCATCAAAACATCTCATCAGGGAAAGATCTATGACCTCTCTCAATCAGGCCATCTATATGGCTGAGATTTAGCAAGCCAATGAATTTAGCATATATTTTTCAGTGAGGTTCCTAACAGGTAACTCTTTACTCATCCTTGCATTAGCTCAAGCCTTGTTACTTCCCTTGCTCCCTTGTTTGTGCTCTCACACTCTTTTCCCCACTTCTTCCTCTGTATTCTGGCCTGAATTTGACCTTGAACAGATTACATGATCCTTAGCCCACCCACTTCTTTAACAGATCCCACCCCTCACACCAGGGTAGCAGCATCAGGGAAATAGGGAGAAGGGAAAAAAAATGAGGGAGTGAGGAAGGGAGAGAGGGAGGGAAAGAGGGAGAGAGACCTGTTTGAAAAATAATTGGAGGCTGTTAAACAGAGGAGCCCAGCATATCACTCTAGTAATGGAAATAAATTCCATTGTATTTGCATTTTAATTTTCCACATAAACAAAGGCCCGGAGTGAGCTGGCTTCGCCAGAATCACCGGCCAGAATTTAATTAGAAATGAAAAGTTTATAGGGTCCTCTTTAATGCGATTAATGCACAGTTAACATTTATCACATACATATGCTGGAATCGCCTTTTTTAAGCAACCACCGGCCATGAAATGAATTTCTTTTCAACTTTTTTAGCATGCGTGAGGAAGGCTGTCTCTGGTGAGGCGGTCCAGTGAGCACACTCCTGACAGCTTGGTAAACTGCAGCCCACAGAGGCTTAGTAGCCCCCATCCTCACTGAGGAAAGTTCAAGGTGGCTTAGAGGGAAGCATGGTCTAGTGGTTAAAGCCTGAGGTTGGGAGTCAGGGGATCTGGGTTGTATTCCCAACTCTGCCACATGCTCACTGCATGACTGACTTGCTCTCAGCGTCTGTTTCTCTGGGTGTTAAAAATAAAAGAGAAATCAGCTGGAAGAAGATATCTCAGCTCCAGACCCCTCCATGTCTCAGTCCGTCCAGCAACTTGCCCAGCCCTGTTGTGTGAGATCTGGATTGTATCCTGTGCTGTGCTGACCTCTCAGCTCATCTCCCTGTGCCTGAGCATTCCTATGCCAGCTGCAGGGATGGAGGAACATCCACAGAGCTTGCCTGATGTGGGAGGCTGGGCCTCCTGGAGGGACTACTTTACAGTGCCCCAGCTGCCTGCACATTCATATGCATCTCACATGGGCATGGGTTCCTGTGGATCTCGAATTGCTTTCGTGAGATATGCATCTTCCTGCCAAAGAGCATGAGTCAGGAATGGAACAAACTCTGCCTTTGCAGTGGGGGAGCCCCGGCAGCCCTGCCATGAGGACCTGTATTCACTGCTGAGACAGCTTCTTGTTTCTTAAGGGAATCCTCACATACCGGTTTGGTCCAAAAAACTACTAAGAACAGCTTGTGAGGTACTGGGTCCGTCAAACTTGATCTAACGTAAACCTACTCAGGAGCAGCTACCAGCCCTCCTTTGGAAGGGGTAATTATGCCTCAGTCACCCTGAGGGGCCTCAAGAGGTTGCCCTGTGAATGCTTACAAAGAGCTTGAGCTTGTCTGCACATGGATGCTAGGGAAAGCAAGTCTAAATCAAGAAAAATTATCAATATCCTTTCCTTGCAGAGACAACAACGAGATAAAAGGCCAAAGGTGAACACTTCCCGTGTTAATCTGTGCCCCTGCCAGAGCCAGGAGGGTATCACACTTGTCACCTCCCTGCCTCCTCATGAGTCCCAGAGGAGGCCGTGGTCCCTTCCTTATGCCCCCTTCCCTGCTCTGGCTGTGTGGCAGACAGGCTACAGCCCCCACTACTCCTGCACTTCCTTTCCAGTCTTGCAGACAAGCAGAGTAAATAAACCAGGCCCATGGACACAGAGTGTTAGCCTGTTAGGGACACAGCAGGGGAAGGAGGAACATGAAACCTCTATTGATCCCTTGAGGAATGATGTCCCTTCCTTATCTTATCAGATTCTCTTCACTCTTCAATTATAGTCTGTTGAAATTGGCCTCTTAACCCAAACAAGATAACTGGGGTAATGAGGAAAAGAGTGCAAGGGGAGGGGAGAGGAGAGAAGGGCAGAGTCCAGTGCATTAAACTATAGTTACAATTAGAAATATCTCCTTTAGTGTAATCTCCTCTGCCCCCACTATCCCCTGGTATCTTCTTCTTGCATCATCTATCAGATGAACTATCACACATCCACTCCCTGACACATGTATCATGCCGTATATGCCCCTCATTCACCTGGTGGCACTCAGTACCCACAACAGGCACACGTCCCTACATTTGTGCATGACATTTTCTTGTATGTATGTATTTGCCCTGCCCTACACCTTTTGTGTTCACACATGTCAGCAGATGCCGCTTTGTCATGCACACGCTTGCACGTGTGTTTGTGTTATCGATACTGCCCATCTCACCAGCTGTGTTTCTTCAGCACACTGGTGGTACAGCTGCCAAAGCACCTTGTAACCACATCTGCCCAAAAGAACTGCTGGCAAAGATATGAGCACTGTTAGGACTCCCCCCTGCATCTGCTTAGAGCCACAGTTCATCAGTGCATTAACAAGCCTCTCTGGCCATCAGGAAGCAGGGGCACAGAATCCTGTGCAGAGTCCCACCTATTGCTGTGCCTTTGCTCACCACTGCAACTCCCTGCATGTAACTGCAGAGTTGCAACGTTGTTTCCATGGATAAGACTATTCTTAGTTTGTACGTAGACCAATAATAGTGACTTGCTAAAAGTCTATACTCCCAGCTGGACGTGTTGCCCTAGTGATATGCCCGTGCTCCTCCCTGTACACATGTCGTGGGGTATAGGGCACGTCTCGCCCAAATATCCATTACAGAGAAGATTGTCTAGAGGAACAATAGAGACTCAAAGGTTTATCTGCACAAATGCACCCAGGTTTCCATGCTCAAATTACTTCACTGTGCACAGAGTGATCTGGGAGCATATTCAAGCGGTGCAGAAAGTGCATTCATTTTGGAAGGTGGTGCTCTGAACAGTGCTAAGGCTTAATTTACAGGGCTGGCATCCCCCTCATGCATGCATGCTTCAAAAGACTGTGTTCTACAGGATCACTTTATCCCTTGTCTTTCACTGTGCCAGGAGTATTTCCTTGTATACACATCCACCTGAAATGGGCCACACTCCCTTCCATTTCATGTCTCCGTGTGCCACCAGCTCTCCCAGTTTTGTCTGTGAGGCATGAAGAGACATAGGTATGCCATAGACATTTTTCTTTAAATATTTACAGGTCACAAAAACCTCATGTAAACTGCAAAGGGGGTTTAGAATCATGGCACTCATCTTTTTACAAATTTGTACATGCTTTCTCATGTGAAAGCATACACACACATCCATGCATTTCCCTGCTCTCCAGCCTGCACCCTCACAAGAATCTGCACACAGCCAGATCCACTTACTCCGTCCCCATCCTGTCTGCCTTCATACTCACAGACCTTAAACTCAGTCACACATGTAGCCTGAAATTGTTAAAGCCGCACAAAGGAGTTGGATGTTAATACTGAATGACTCGGCATCTTATTTGGCACAGTGGCCCAAACTGCCTTCTGGAAAGCCACAGCAGGTCTGATTTTGACAGTATACAATTCAAATGTGCTTTAGCCTTTCACTCCATCCTTATCTCTTGCCCTTTCCTTATCCAACCCCACCCAACTCTGCTCTCTTCCTATTCTGGAAACTTCACGTTGTAACGCATCTGTCAGAGTCAGCACTACAAACATTGTCTCTTTTAAACTCTAAATTTGCTTTTTGTTCCACAGAGAAAGGGAATTTGGGACATTGCACATTTTCCACTCTGCCTTTGCTTGCAATACCTTGGCTCGTTTGTACGTAGCATATCCCTGAATTCACTTCCCCATGCACTCGGTTTGCAAACGTTATATCCTTTTCCTCAGAAACGGTATTCCTTCCTTTTCTCTTATCCATTTCCTCCATTCACATTGATTTTATAAATGAATATGTATTTTTTGTGTATGTGTAATTTATATATAAATGTTTAATTTTTCAAGTTCAAAAGTCAGCAGTTAAACAACCAAGAAGTGGCCTAAATTTAGGCAAATATTAACAGCAGACACTAATACCTAGCTACATTGTGCTGTGGTCTTTCTTTGTAGAGGCAGATGACCAAAATTTGTTCTTAAAAGAATTTTTAGAGAAACATGAGTGTGTTGCAAAGCAGTAGTCCCTTTAAGAAGAGCCCAAATCTTAGTGCTCAAAGAATCTAGTGCAGTTTTAAAGTGAGAGCTTGAAAGTGGGCAGTGGGGTAATGGGATTGTGTTTTGGCCCAAAATTGAAACAAATGAGGATTGGTTTGGGAATCAAAGGGCTGCGATAGTAATCCTTCCTGACCAATGAAATGAGTGCTCTTTTTGTTGCCAGAACTATGCAAACTACCCTGGAACTAGAGGTGGTACAGGGCATCCTGTCAGACAGATACATGGGAGTTTCTTTTGTGACTTTTGTCTGGTTGCAGTCTCTGCTTTTCCTTGCGTAAATCAGCAGACATCAGTCTGCCTTTCAAAACATGGGTACCACCCTTCTCAAATGAAATACATGATGGGCATTTTGAGCAGAGCTGATCACTAATCTTGATGCAGTTTGTCTTCCGAGCAGAGATGGCTATTCAGCTCTTATGCCTTGGACCCGTACAAAGAGGGAAGAATTCTTACCTTGGAAGGAGGAGAATCTGTTGAAAATGGAGCTAAACATAGGAATAGTAAATTTGCCCCCCAAAAGAGAACAATTCTTAGAGGCAAACTCCATCCTACCTGTGTATGTGTGCATGTGTTAGGGAGTTGCTAGAAGCCTAGGAAACAATATGCTGTGCAGGTTTTAGAAATGCTACAGGAACTGCAGAGCCAGGGGATGACAAAAGGAAGAAATGTCCTGTTTCTGTTTTTCACAGAGGCAGAGACAAGCCACCAGAATCTCCTTTCCTGAATTAACTGTGAGGTTTGGGTAAATGTTTCATATATAGCATTTTCTGGGAAGTGTATCTGTGTACTCACAGTCCGTTAGCTCAGGCTTTTGGCACATCGATCTTCCTCCTCTCTGTCAAAACTAGTACACACATAAATCCCAAGCCAGACAAAGGACAAAGAAATATCCTTCCCTGACTGCATCAAACTCTTGCATATGCTTCCTTTTGTGTACCAGCATTTGTGTCACCATCTACGTGCCTGCTCAGAGACACCTGTTCTGTGCCATATACCAATATGTAGTATCCAACCAGCAGGCACATTTCGGCAAAGGTGCCTAACTGCCTTGCACTTAGAGTCCCTGTATAAATGTCCTGTACAAAAAAATACAGTACAGTTCAGCTTTTTTGTTCCCCATACCCACCTCTGAACACATCAACCTTTCAAATTTGCCTACAATATACTAATGTACCCTCTACACTCCTTCTATGCCATCACTCCTCCTCAATGTCTACATGGACAGACATATTCTCTCCATATGTCTCAAACATTTCTTGCATATATCCTGTCATTCTTCATACCCCAACCACAGCTATTCCTCTCCTGTGGTTCCAGGATTGAACTATTGTGTTGTCCATTTCCCAGTGACAAGGGGTCTAGTTACAGGGTTATTGATTAGTTTTCATGCAGACAGATGGATCTGCTTTTGGTCTCCCCACCAAAATCCACCTCTGTATGGGCTGATTGTCACTGCTCCAGGGATAGGATTTCACCAGGAGACCACCCTCCATGCAAACATCCTTCACCCAGGCCACGGATGGTAATAAATGGAGTCAGGCTGAGCCATAATAAAAGCAATTGAGTGGGTTACCTGTGCAGACACGAGATTTATACCTCCTCATATTTGATGTGATTGTTTTATTGAGTTCTCAGTGCAGTTAGGATGCCATTTATTTATTTATTTATATGCCTACTTATCATGGAAGAGGGGGGAGGCTCTTTCAGCCTTGCTGGTGTTCAGCCTCTGTCTTGTCAAATATGAGCCCGCAGAAAAGGACTCTCCAGTTTTGCTCTGCTTTTTACCTAGACTTGAACTTGATGAGTGAGACCTTCCCACATATCTCATTTCCTATGACAGACAAAGATGTTTGTTTCAGGACCCCTGAAACCTTGAGGACTGTCTGAATTATGAGCCTAGTAGAAGCTAAGGGGTTGGTGTAAACCAAGACATGCATATATACTGATTTCCTAAAAGTGCCTCTTGAAAGAAATTCCTATTTACGCTGTGCCTGTTTTGGACAATGGTTTGTGATCTATGCACAGAGCCCTTTATGCTATTGCAGTAAGCACTGGCATTGCTTCTGACTCTGTGATCACATGTGAACATTGAGAAATATTAGCAGGTGTAAATCGATTGGGAATGAATATTTGTAAATGCACCCTGAGGAGTTTGGAAACCAAGTGATTAGATTTGTGATTTTCAGCTGGGTAGATAGCCACGTGTGTGCCGCGAAATCAGCCCTCAGTTACTGGCAATAGAGAAAATTGGAGGCTAGTGCTGAATATCACAGTGTCTAGTATTTCATCACAAGCTTGTGGTTTTTTGGGTTTTCCAGCTCCTCTAGTCAAGTGGTAGCATGAGAATTTCAGTTCTCATTTAATAAAGTATGTTGCCAGTGCTTATGGGGGCTTGAAAAGGGACCTGTCAGCTCTCAGAAGACTCAAAGGACTGCATTGTTAAGATGTTTTTAAAGTTGTTTAATAGGAGTCAGATATCCAAATCCCCTTTAAAATTTAAAGTAGAAAAGAGAAAACAAGTGAAAACAAAGCTACATTGTATTACAAGTGCTCATGATTCTTATGCCAATTACACAGTTTAGGCTCTGACTTGGCATTTTGTAAACAGATGGGACTGATAAATATGGCAATGCAGCTATAGGCTCCAATAGATTAATTTGGATTACAGTGGTAAAAATCCTCATTCCTGTTAGTCTCGGTTTAAAAAATAATAATTTGGGAGAAGAACTCAAACCTTTCTGATGCCTTCTTGAGTAGTAATCATTGTAAGAGCCATCTACACACAGATGGGATTTCCTAAACCTCCAGTGAGCTATGTTGATGTCAGACCAATGGCAATGCTTTTTCTCTAGCTTTCCATTTATAGAGACCAACATCAAAAGTATGTTCTCTAAATATTTTGATGATTTTAAGTGGAAAGCCTAAATTTCATTTGAATTTCACCATGCCTTAATTAAGGACAATGGAATCTAAGTGAAGCTCACCTTTGTTCAACTGTTTTGAAGTCATATGCTGTTATTCAGGTAATATGAAAATCTTTTGTTTGAATAGGCTTTGAGGTTAGAGATGGGAGTTTTTTGACGTTTGATATATGTCTGAAACATGACTTTGTTTTGTATGCACCATGTCATCATATCATAAAAGGTCCAGTTGGCCTGCTAGACCATTATCTGTCTCTTTAGCCAACACAAGATTATTTCTCATTGTACATTTGCTTGTTATTAATGCCACCTAGCTATATATATTCCAAGAAATCAGAAATTCCTATGGGATGCAATTCCACATTTTAATGGACCTCCCTATCAGGGGATACCTTCTGCTACTATTTAAGTGTTTCCTTTCTTATTTCCCTCCCTTCATTCCTGCCTATAGTGCTTTGTTTAAGTGTGAATAATTCCTTTCCTGTTGGAAGGACTGTGCCCTTCGGATCACTATATTGTTCTCACCTCTTCGTCATTTCTTGGCCAAGCCACTTATATTTTCTCCTCTTTTCTCCCAAAGTCAAATGAGTTTTTTTCACATAATACTGATTCTGGTAAGTGAGGTTTAGCTCCATAAGACTCACTCACCCAGCACAGAAGTGCAGCTACCCCTTTGACAGAATGCAGTAGTAATTCAGTAGTTGCCAAATCTTGAAAATATTTAACTTCCAGCAAAAAATCAAGCTTTTTATGCATCTATAAAAAAAGGAAGGGCAGGGGGTTTTAGGTGATAAAGGGGCCGATACGGTTCTGAACTTCAAGGTTCACAGAACAGGGAGTTCAAAACTTCCCAGGCACGACCAATTCTACTTGCTGACTGGCTCTGTTGAGCTAATATCTTGGCAATATGAAAATTAGAAAAAATGCAGCTAGCTTATTGTATTTCCCCCCCTACAACCTTCCAGTGGCCATCCAATGAATAAGACAAAGAGAAATGCCGTGAGCATTCATTTACTCTTTCAGCTGCAGTAACATTGTCTGTAACCTCTGCTTTATGAGCCTGTCCTTTATTTGCAATGATAAAAAGAAGATAATACCAGGTTTGTGTCTGATGGAAAATAGTCTGAATTTAAAGGAGTATATTCCCTGTAATGAAGCCCTATGTGACCCGATTATGTTCTTTGCTCAGCTGAAAGCCACTGGCAGTAGAAGTCTTCTACCTTGAGAGCATCCCCTGATGCAGGAAACCACATAGGAACCCTAGACTCAGCATTGGCTGGGAGAGAAGATTCCTGCTAGAATCCTGAGTTTCTTCTGTGCCCGCTAGGAAATGCCAGGTTACAAGTCCTGGTAATCTCCGTTGAGTACCGTCAGACATGTTTTCTTCACCCCTCCTTGCACCAAAACAACATCAGACACAGGCAAATCCAGTCAATATGAAAAGTCGAATATTTGGTGTCTATATTGAGAAAACTGACTTGTGCCTACTGAATACCAGCCGTGGTGATAGGTTCGTGTGACACACGCACCCACACACATGCTTGCAGGTTAAAACTCGGGCAGTTCACCCCGAGTTCACTGCAGACAATGCAGTTGTCACTGCTTTTGATCACTATGAACAAGCGGCCATTAGAGATACTCCGTACTCTTCCAGCTTCTCCCTAGACTCATTACCTGTCTTCCAAGAATTCCAGATTTGTTCAGGGGGAAAAACAAGAAGAGATTCCCAGTGACTTTGGCCAGGATGTCCCTTGGGGAATTCTCAAGTGCTACTGGCTAGCGAGGGTGGCTCAGAAAGCTCTGTTTGCGCAATACTGATTTCTTCCGCATATAACGCAGCCCCTGCCCTAATGCGCCTGTTCTTGCCAGACAATTGTTTGTCTTGAAATGTTACATTTACCTCAACTGCATGAGCTAAAACCTCAGCTGATGTAAAACAACCTAGCTCCAGTTTTGAACTTTTTCTCGTCATGTGTTGAACTCAATAGACATTTTTAGTGAAAGATCATACTGAGTTTTACAAAAGTAACTAAAAGCTATATTTTTGTTTTACGGATGGCAACATAGCCTTCTAAGGAGTCTGTGTGACCTGCCTAAGATCAGCCAGAAAACTAATTTCAGAACTGGTAAGAGAAATCTGATCTTAAAATATACCATTCTTTGCTCTAAAGGTCTGCTTGCAGCCACTGAAATTGGCCCTATGCTCAATAATATTTCAGTGTACAAGTATACTTCACTGGTCTTTGTAGTCAATGTATGTTTCTTTCCATATGTATTTTTAAAAGCACATAATTATTGGAGACTTTAACTAGGCATCATTAGCCAATTGCTATATCGTGAAAATGGAAGCATCTCTCTAAACCATATGCTTAACACTAGAAATTAATGGATACCCAATACCTAAGAGAAGATCAAAAAAGCATCCAGCAGTTTGCCTGAGATAATATATCCGCTAAACTCTGTTCTCTGCCATGGGGTATTAGTTAGGTCTGCTCTCAGGAATTCAGGGTCCAAAGTGTATCCAGAAGACTGACTGAACTCTGAAATGCTTTACCTTTGGCATGCCTTGGCTAAGAACTAACTGGGAGTTCCCAGCACTGAACCTGACCATCCAAGAACTGGGATAGAGGTACAAATCAGGGGGAGGTTGTTTTGCTTTGCCTTTCTGGACCTCATTCATTAATCCAAGATAATTCATTAATTTAAGAGAAGCAGGAAATAGTGCCTAAACGACATTGTCCATTGCATAACTTGCATCACCGTGAATGTATGTCCGTGATGTGCTCCATCCTGTTCCCACTAATGTATGCTATCTAATTCAGAAGATTTCTCTGGGATGATTTTCATCTCATGAAACCTGTGTTCTTAGGTGAACTATATGTACTGCTAAACAAAGGAAAAGTTCTCACTAACATCTGCCTCCAAGTTCATTTTTAGGAGACTGCCACAAGGAGCATCTAAATTTAGCAGTGTCTAAATTTGAGTTGAAATAGTCTAACTTGAAATGACCAAAGATAACTGGTTCATAGTCATATGATAGATGGGAAAAGTTTGGGCTGGCAGAGGGCTCAAGAAGCAAGGTGCTCAAGCAATTTAAAGCATTAATTGCTTACCGAAGGTTTAACATCTTCTGTCATTTGCCTGCTTCTCAATCACATGCACTGTGTATATGTGTGTGAGTTTACATACATGCATGTATATATACGTTTGTATGTATGTATGTGTGTATGCCTACACATACACAATTGGTTTATACTGCACAGTACTTAATGTATGAAGTGGGAACAGGAAAGCTGTTGATGCAGAGATAACTGATCACGATCCTGAGATTTCTGGTGCGCTTTGCTTATTAACTCATATACTCTCTAGATTTTTCTCATAATTAAAAGAAATCTACTGCATAGTAGAAGACTTTAGTATTTTTCCTTGAATCTTGACAGGGTAGTTAACTCATGTTTTTTTCACTAGAGCCTTTGTCTGCATGAGTTTGGTATGAAAAAGGTTTTTTGATAAAACTCAGAAGTAAATAATGTGTTGTCCCAAATGCATCCTGTTATTCTCCATGTAATAGTGACAGATGAGTGCAATGTAGGTGCACAGAATTTAAAAAAAAAAAAATTTAAGGAGTTTAAGGAAGACTTTTAAAACTGAATTAAAACTGTGTTTTTCTGTAGTCTCTCACCCAAAGACCTTTACTAGTGTTAGACTAAATCTCAGAAAGAAAATAAAATGTAATTGATACATTTTCGAAAAATCTTATAATAACCAAAAGTAATTTTTTCCGTATACAAGGACATCTCCATTTTGACGCGCAGTATTCGCAGTCTATCTAGGGATATAGTTAACTTCTTTTTCTGTAAATGCCTTGCTAATTGCCTTAAGATGTTAAAATGCTCCTGAATATAGCTCTAACTGTTCTAGACACTGGGCAAAACCAGGTTTTGCTTTGGAAACTCCGCATTTTGCAGATGTAAGAAGACAGATATTTATTGATAGCTAGTTTTTAAAATTGTCATCTCTCTGAAGCTGCTCAGAGACTAAGTGTTAGATTAACTCCAATTTGTGATTGGTGATCAGGGAGATGACAATTTACTGCAGGTAAGGGATTTGCTCTTACAAAGAACTGACGCGATTCTGTATATGAATTTTTACAATGAAGGAGAGAAAAATGTGTGTTTAAATTGTGAGCTGCTTCGTATTTTGTGAGTTCTGTGAGCTGGAGAAATGAAAGTCCCTGGAATGATGAAGTTCACGCTACTCTCCATAGCACTAGGACTAGGCCCTAATATACTCAATATTTCCTATTTCACTGTAATTTTTTCCTAGTTTGCTGTCCTGTTCTTGTCTAGGACAGACTTGCAAATTTTATGACCTGTGTTACGGGCTCACGTCCTCACAGATGTGAGTTTTGGGGAGCCTCATACAAAGGTGAACAGTGGGAATTTGGGCCTGAATTTTTAAAAGGAATGGGGAAAGGATTTTAAAAGGAATCTTACAAAGCTAAAATGCTCTTGAGCTTTGGGGACTACAGACTCAAATGCCATTGCCATGGTGGGTCACAGCTGAGCCTCTCTAGTATAATAATACTTAGCAGCTACAAAACACTTGTCCTCAAAGTATTTTATAAGCACAATCTGACATCTGTTTTCACCACCTTCTGAGAAAAGTCAGTTTTCATTTCCAGTGTGGGGAGCTGAGGTACCAAACTCCCAAAATCCTGCTGCAGACTGGTAGCATGGTGGGAGCCAAATCTGGTGCTCAGCTTTCTGCCCAGGACATCACAACCCAGACGTGAGGCACTGGGTCCAACAATCATAAGACTGAGACTTCAGTGACTTCTGCGTGCTCAGATCCCTTAAGCTAGCTGAAGTGTAAATTTATGTTGGGTCCACACATGCTATTTCTCCGAAGAGCCTATGGCCATTACTCTGGTCTTCTATTCCACCAGCTCAATTCCTTACCGGGATAGCTGTCTGTCCTTCCACAGCTGCCTTTGTAAGGTGTCTGAATGTCAAACTGTTATTATTTCAATACCTGACTGAGAGAGTAACAGAGACCTGGAGGTTTTTTAGGAGGGTGTATAATTAGCCGATCAGTATTATGTTACCCTGTTCATAACTTAATAACCATTTTAATACAGATGGCACACACAGGGATAATTTCCTAGGGTAGCCTAGCAGTATATTACAGAGACAGTGTGTCTGAGGGAATCTTTCTTAGCCAAGGTGCATTCCACTAGCTAATTCTACCTGCTGTTTTCAAGATGATTTGGGATAATTCCATATCATTTGCAAAATATTAAAACCCATTTATATAGGATGCCAGATTTAGAAATACACAGTCTGAGTTATTAGACATATTTTGATAAATCTGCCATGAAACGTGCAAGACAAAAAAATACCAGTGTGTTTTCCTTGCTATTTTTTTTTTTTGCTTCCCTTGCTATAAATAAATCAGATCTTGGTTTTATTTTTTTAATCTGGCTAAATTTGTTATATATCAAAAGAGCCAGTATACCGATTTGTGCATTTTTTTCTATGTAGACACTACAAAAGCCTGCATGCTTATTTACATATACCCTTTGTATATTTATATGACTGGGAAGAGCCATACATTTGGGATTGCATCCAAAATTTCATGTATTTTTACCCTGTCCTCATGAAATACCTGATGAGGTATTTCATGCCTATGTATTTGCCTTTTGCAAATATCTTTGCATTACTCTGTTTCTAGAGGTTGTATTTCTGTGGGCACAGTTAGGGTATCTGTACATACATAACACTAAAACGGTGTAATTACTTTTACTGTGTGCACAAGTGTTGTGTTGCCAAAGTGTGAAGATCTGTTGTATGTTGTGTTGGAACGTGCAGGCATGTGAACAGTCTGAGGGCTTTGACGTCTGTCAGTACTTGATTACATCTGTTCCCTTCTCTACTGCATCGATCCTGGTTTTTTGCCTGTCATATGGTTATTTTTGTCACCTCAAACCTGAGACCAAATCTGTCTCTCCAACAACAAAATCAACAAAATCTGCACCCTAGCAGCCGAGGGAAGAAATGGGGAAGGCAGAGCAGGGGGGAAATGGTTTGCTGGTGCGAAATCGATTCTGCTGCTGCCCGGCCTTCTGCGAGGGCAGGGATCGGACCGCGGAGGGCAGCGTTCCCCAGCCGGGTGGGTAAAGAACCGCCCGGCAAATTTAGCCGTTCCCTCAGGGTACCGATGGGGAGTGAGCCGGGGGAGTGGGTGCAAGGGAATCCTTCCTCCCGCGCTCAGCGGCTCGCGGCTGTGAGCCCGGCTTGGCAGAAGAGGACGGCAGCCTTTCGGCTCAGAGCTCTAATACCT
>VXBQ01008528.1:0-12318 GCA_013400175.1 Phainopepla nitens | reverse complement strand
ACCTGTGACCCCATGGGGGACCCATGAGCAGCCTGCTCATGGGGGACTGTACCCCATGGAGGGACTCCATGGGAGACCCAGCTGGAGCCATTTGAGAACTGTAGCCCATGAGAAGGACTCAGGCTGGATATATTGGTGGAGGACCAGCTCCTGTGGGAACGACCATGTGCTTGAGCAGGTGAAGGTTCCACTCTCTGAGGAGAAAGCAGCAGCAGAAGCAACATGATGAATTGACCATAACCCCTGTTCCCTGTTCTCCTGCTCTTCTGGGCAGGAGGAGCTACAGAATTTCGAATAAAGTTAAGCCTGGGAAGAAGGTAGGGTTGGGGGGACAGTGTTTGCAGGATTTGTTTTAGTTCTCACTGTCCTGCTCCGATTTTGATTTTTACTAAATTCAACCAGTTTCCCCAAGTCAAGTCTATTTTGCCCGTAATGGTAACTGGTGAGTGATCTCTTCCTGTCCTTAACTCATGAACCTTTTGTTAGGTTTTCTCTATGGCATCCATCCAGAGGCAAACTATCACAGAATCTCTGAAAATGTTTGTATACATACCTGTCTCTTGGCTAGTTATTAGTGAATATCAATAAATGTCTATTGATTATGACATAATTAGAGGTTTTAATGAGGTTCTAATTTAGAAACCGTGTTATTCTTTACTACTATTCAAATTTCATTATTTTATGTAGTATGTTTTTGAATAAGTACATAGATTTAGAAAGATGGAAGACAAGGCATATTTGAGATTTGCTAATTTGTCATTTATACAGAGTATGTCTGGGGAATGGAGCCCAACTGAAGAGAAGAGTGAAAACAAACCTCCTCTTAATAATAACATATTGGGTCATGTGCTTCGTAGACTGATGGAGATGTACTATCCTCCAAAACCCAAGTCTTCACCTGAATTTCCTTCATTTCCTTTCAAGGGATGTGTTTTGGGAAAAATGTTTAGTGGAAAAACTACATGTGCAAAGTTCATTGGAAAAGGTAGAGGTTGTTTGTTTGTTTGCCTAAAATTCTTCAAAATGTTTGTATTAAAATCCCACTGTTACAATGCCAATTATTTGGGCAAATCCTTGCATTGATAATTCCTGAACCTCAGATACGTCTGTATTTTGCCGGGGTTGGATGTATGTCATTCCTTTGTTATATTCCTAAATAAACTTAGAAGCACTGGAATTTGACAGTAATATTAATATTGTATTGTAATGTTAATACTTCTTCATTGAGAATTTGAAAATGCTTTTGGTAAACCTCTTTGGAGATACTTGTTTTAGAAGAGACTAGCAAGATAGCTATGTGATTGTTGATACGTACTATGAAGTAAGTTACGGAGAAGAAAGAGTGAGAACATCTTACAGTGGAAGCCCAAATTAAGTAATTAATTTAACTGCTTTTAATGTTTTCTCTGTATGGATACTCAACTCAAATTGTAGCTATCTAATATTTTTGTGTATTAGTTTGCAATATTCAGGTACTGTCTGTTGATACTCTGGTTCAGGAGGCCATTGAAGCTTTTCTTAAAAATGAAATGAAAAGTGAACACAGTACAATTTCACAGGAATCAGGGAGTTCTGGAGAACAAAAGAAGGTGAGCGTATTCCCTAGTCT
The DNA here is from genome assembly GCA_013400175.1 of Phainopepla nitens. Lineage (NCBI taxonomy): Eukaryota > Metazoa > Chordata > Aves > Passeriformes > Bombycillidae > Phainopepla > Phainopepla nitens. The sequence goes on along the minus strand of VXBQ01008528.1, from coordinate 10,709 downwards.
TGGTTTTGGCTCTGACAGATAGATGGGAATGAAATGTGTAAGGAAAAAAGCATTTTTCAATTTTTTTACTCTATTTCAAACTTAATTCTAAGTTTGACAGATAAGACTGGAAGAGTCAGCTTGAATTTACAGGCTAGTTTTTTCTGTAAGATGTAATTTTCATTCTAATCCATTTCCTGTCATATTTGATACAAGGCCCAGGAGACCTTACCAAATTCACCACCAGATCTTCCAAAGGAGCTCCAAACAGAAACCACCACAGGTAAATATTTCTTGCTGCGGACCTTCCTGTGTGTCTCAGGGCCTTGGGATACCTTTGTCTTTTGCATGTTGCAGCAGACATTTTCCCCAGCCTTCCTTTTGTGGAGACACTTGTAAAAGCCCTTCTTATTGCCCTTCTTCCTAGACATAAGACAAGACCTCTTCCCCATGTGGACAGCCAAGTACTGAAACAAATTTTCTGGAGAGGTAGTGTAGTCTCCATCTTTGTAGGTCTTCCAGATCACATGGGGTGAACAACTGAGAAACCTGATCTGACCTTATAACTGATGCCATTTTGAGCAGAAGATTGTCCTTGAACTAGGTGACAACTAGAAGTTGCTTCCAACATGAATTACTCAATGCTCCTATGATTATAACAATTTTATGTACCTCTGTATTGATTTCTTCAAAGAACAATAACAAGCCATGTACTTTTATTCTTTATCTATAATAATAAATTTTATAGTAATAGCATCATCAAACTTTATTTTAGAACCTATTTTAGAACCTATTTTAGACAATTGTCCTGTTGAAAAGGATCCATCTCAGGAAGAATTTGAATTGGATAACAGTCAGGATGACCTGTCCAAGGTTAGTAGTCCAATTTTAGTTTCTACTTAAGACATTAGTTAAAATGGTTTAGTGAATTAAATCGTGACCCCTTCTCATCATTCTGAATTACTGACATCAATGCAAGTATTTTCTCTATTTTCTGAAATATGAGAAGAACTTATTGTGAAAATCTGTTCCTCTGTATGTTGTTTAGAATTGTACATCTTATTAAAATTCTATGTTTTCTTGTGAAATCTTATATTTACATATGATGTCTTTTCCTTATGATCAAAATGCTTAATTCTACAGTGATTTCTTTGTCTTACTGCTCATTTAAAATTACTTCCAAAGCTAAAATATAAAAGAATCCCTGTAAATGAATTTATGTGCTGCTATGTGAAATCATCAGTGGTAGTGGAAATCAGAATAAGCTGAGAACCAGGACACTTAATTTTTAATTTCTTGGCCTTCATATCCTTGGTTTCTCTATCTTGTTTCCTTGAGCATTTTTATCAACATAATCATGGAAATCAGCTGGAGATTTCCATTAAACTAGGCATTTTTTACAATTAAAGCTATTCTCCTTAATAGACACCCCCCCAGCTATTGAATATTGATAAATAACAGCCACCACCCCCAATATAAATAAATAAATAGTATATGATATAAAATGTGGAGTCATACTCTTTTCAATGTCTCTTTTCAGTGACTGTTATGAACATTCTGAGCATACATTGTGTTCTTCCACAGCTATCTGCACGTGCCCAACTTGGTGCTGCATTACAGTTATGGCTGAAGAATGGAAAAAGTGTTCCTGATGAATTACTAATTGACATCCTCTTGGAAGCCATTACGTATGAAATTGTATAGATACTTGGTTTTTTCTACTCTTGTTTGACACAAAGTTGTCTCAACTACCCTAAAGCACAGTTAGCCCTTAAGTTCCTGCATGAATATTATTTAAGTTGCATTACTCCCATTAGGATACTGTAAGTTATAAAATAGATTTTCCTATTTATTACTTTAGCAAAATGTTATTTGAGAAAACTGAGATTACACTTCTGAGCAGTCTCTATAGAGTGGTTTTGAAAACTTTATTTATGAAGGCAACGAAAATTATTTGGTTTCTGGTTTTTTTCACTTTAATTAGACATGATGCTATTTCTTTTTCTGATTTAGAATCCATTACCTTACAGTTTAATAATATCTGTCATATTCTGTATTCATCAGGAAATTTAATATACTGAATTAAGAATGAATGATGGCTAGAGCGAGCTGTTTTTTCAGTTTTATTATTATGCTATCATTTCACTGTGTATTTCTGGTTCTTCATTTCCTTTTAGCCAAATACCACCAGAGAAGGGGTGGATTGTGGAAGGGTTTCCAATGACAATTAATCAGGCAAAGCTATTTGAAAAATCCTATACAGGGATTGATGTGGAAGCAAAAGATCCAATTTCTGAAAAGCTGTCCCTTGCTATAGATCCCAGAGCCCCTAACAAGCCTCCTCCTACCTCACCTGCATTTGATGTTTCTATATTATTGGATGTTTCAGACAGTGTCGTACTGAAACGTGCAGCTAATGTGAAGTGTAAGTTTCCAGCTACTATTAACAAAGCAAATGACAAGCAATTATCTGTAAGTTGTAGTTATTAAAGCAAAATAGCTTTACTAGACAATTTCTGTATATCTCACAGTATCACTTTCATTAATTGTGCCTTGAATACTTCCAGATTTTAGGTACTTCTGTTTGTTTCAGTCAAAGGCAGATCAGAAGTGTGCAAGTGCTTGTGTATCTGCTTTTTTGTATTTGTATTCTCTCTTGTATTTGGACTCTCACTGCAACTGAGGTAGCACTATGGGTGGTGCTAGATATCACATAAAACAGCAGCTGGAAAAAACACAAGATATAACCAATTCATGTAATGCAGTATACTACATTACAAATGAGTGCCTGTAAATAGTATTTTTCTTCAGGAGATACACTTAGAAATGGAAAAAGGAAATTATAAACAGAGGGATGTGCCAATATTCATTCCCTGAGAGTGCCAGAATAAATTCACTATTGATTACTGCCTTTGTCTTGCCTTCAGTTAGTCAGTGAATGATCAGAAATCGAAGTCAATTTCTGGCCGGCCAAGACAAAGACATCAAAGGCTTTTTGAGAGCTGTTTCACTTCCAGACCTTATATTTTAAGACCTTGGTGAAACAGAAGCTTTTTTAATGAGTATGTTGTGTATTATCCAAGTTATGTAGAGATTCTTTGTTGTTTTCATTGCAGTGCGTAGACGGGAAATAGCTTGAGTTAAAGCACCATTTACATTTAGCTTTTATGTATAGGTAGGAGTGAGGATGGGACAAAATCTTTAGAGCTTTTGTTAAAAATCTGGTGAGGATAAATGTATTGACACTTGAATCTTGCTAATTTTAAGACCTTGTGCTGCCGAAACACTTGGAACATGTGGTTGTATTTAATATAATCTCAGAAATACAAATAGAATTTATTTCATAAGATGTAAATGTGATGGTAGAAAGAGACAAAAGAACAACTAAAAAAACAGAATTCCTTTAAAATGGCAAATTTCTGAGGCTTTTTAAAATTTAAAGAAGACCCAGAAAGAGAGAATACCATGTCTTTTCATGAAGTGGAATGTGTGCTCATTGTGAAGAATAGATACTTCAGATGAAAATGGGAAAATACCTTCGTACTAGTAGAGTAGATAAACCTGAAATAGTCTGCCCATAGGAATGCTCCATCTCTTCAACTAGAGATTTCTGTAGCTGAAAGGCATCCATTAGGAAATGTTAGTGCTATAATTGGCTATGCATTTAAACAGAGGAAGAGGGAGGATAGCGTCTTAGGTCCTTTACAGCTTAATTTTACATTTCTGTGATATTCTCTGACTTTTACTTCCTTTTAGAAAGTTTGGTACCCAACTTTTAAGTGAGGAAATGTAAGATCAAGGAACACTGAATTTTTTCATAAAATTATTATCTTAGTTTGGGTGAATAATTGTCTGAATAATTGCCTTTTTCAGTATATGTTTTTATCTGTGGTTTTCCACACAGTAGATAAAAGAAAGGCATCTCAGGCTGAACAGAGCAGCAATGAAAATTCAGATGCTGAAATCCTAGAAGAGGGTAGTGACTTGGCCAGGGAGCAGGTGCTACATAGGTAAGTTATATGAAGTACAAGAAAATGACTTCAGCCAGATGTTTAGGCATGTAGCTGATCTGAATCTCATACATGATCCAGGACAATACTGACATGCTTAATGTTAAGAATTTACTTATGTTAAGAATTTACTTGACTAGACCTTTCTATAATGTGGAGCCTAAAGGGTATTTTCATTTCAATATAAATCCTCCTGGGAAATAAGAATTCATGTGTTTTGACTCTTCCAGAGTATTGTTACAAAGAGAATTTAGTTTTCAGGTGTATACTGCATGAACCATGTGTATACATTCCATATGTACATGGATGTCTGTGTGTGCACTTATATCTGAGATCTGTCACACATGTGACTGACCTTGAGTGAAATACACTTGATTTGAGTTAGAGATTTTGTAAAATGTAATATTCTGTTTCTACATTTAGTTTTCTAATTTTTATTGAATCACTTGATCTTTGACTTTACACAAAGAACAAAATCAAGAACAATTCTTTCTTCTGAATATTTGATACTTTTAATTGTTTCAGACTATTATATTACTTAATACTATTGTGATATTAGAAAGTAAATATAGCTTGTGCGGTGAAAGACTAAGAAATACATTTTTAGTTATCAATAGAATTTTGAAAATTTTCTTATCTTTTAAATGAAGGGGTTGATGTGGGTGGAGTTGTTTTAGTGTTAAATTAGATTATCTACTTTTTCTTTTATGTACCCATTTTAGAAAATGTTTGATTTTTCCATTAGTTAGGTTTTAATTTCATACCTTGATATGATTTTTGTAGGATTTTAGGCTTCCTGAAGACATGGCCAAAATTAGAGAAATGGTTTTCAGTCCATCAAAACACTCTAGTGAAAGTAAATGCAGAAACAGAAGAAAATCTTGTGTGCGAAACAGTGAAAGAAATTATAATAGAAGAAATTGTGAAAAATCAGAATAGAAGTAAGTTTTCATATTCTTACTTTCTAGAATTCAGTAAAAAAAAGACTTTGTTTTTTATAATTAACACTAATAATTACTTTATAAAATGATCTGGCAAGCTACATTTTTGCTGCCCCTGAAATAATCTGAGGATGTGCCAGTTAATGATAACTGCACTAGAACCCTGAACTTTTCTGTTGTTCTTTCAGCTTTTCAGAGTATATAGGCCAATTTCACATAAAAATTAAAACATTAAAGTTAGTCCTTTCTTCCTGGTTTAAAAATTACAGCCAGCATCCTCATCTATGCGATAGCATAATTGTATAAGAAAGTTTAACTTGCCGTTATGAACATATTGTCATTTATCAGTAGCAGCATAAAAATATGGATAAGTAGAAGTGGTTTGGACATCTAATTGTGGTACATCTTTATTTGACTTTTTGTCCTTATTACCCAGAAAGAAAGAATCATTTAGAATAATTTAAAAAAAGAAAAGAAATATGAAGCGTCCAGAGGGACAAATGCATCAAGTCAACCAGCAACAATGACCTCTAAATAACCACAGTTTTTTTCATAACTATTATGGAAGAATCTTCATGGTCTTCTACCACTAAAAAAAAAAACAACAACCAAAGAACCAAACTGGAAAAGCACTTGTAACAGTAAAAGTTTATCCCATTACTCCTGTGCAAGGTTTCTACTTTATAGGGGTTTTTATGTGCTTGGTATACAAATTAATGGCCCTGCTAGAGTCAGTAGCAAAATTCCTATTGTTGAAAATGGAGTGAAGATTTTCTAGTTGGAATCCAGCTGTTATACAGAAGTATTTAAGAGCTGTTTACTCCCTAAGGAGAAATAATATCTGAGGTTAATTAATAAATTTTAATTTCTTATGTATGTTGATAGCTTCCAAGCTGTCCTTCACTATTAGGTACATATAAGCAGAATAGAGAATAAGGTTGATCAAGCTTGTTTTCCATTTGGTGAATCCATGCTGACTACTCCTGATCCACTTCTTGTCTTCCATGTGGATAGAGATGGTGTCCAGAATGATGTGCTCCATCCCATTTCCAGGGATTGAAGTGAGGCTGACTCACTGGTAGTTCCCTGTGTTCTCTTTCTTGCTTGTTTTGAAGACCAGGGTGGCATTTGCTTTCTTCCCATCCTCAGGCACCTCTCCTGATCTCCATGGCCTTTCAAAGATGATCATGAGCTCCCTGGCTGTGATGTCTGCCAGCTCCCTCAGCACTTGGGGATGCATCCTGTCAGGGTCCATGGATTTAGGGATTTATGGTTGAGTTTGTTTAGGTGTTAACTGATCCAATCTTCCTTGAGCATTGCTGATTTCATGAGTATATTTTTGATGTAAAACACCTAAGAAATGAAACAGTGAATCTGTTCCATTTTTTTGAACCTGTGAGGGTAGCAGAGATGTCTAATTCTGTTTATTGATACTTAAAATACATTTGGAAGTATTAATTGTATATTTGTATCAAGGGTCTGCTGAAGAAATAGCACCAAAAGAAAAAAAGGTTTCACCAGTTACAGATGAAGAAGAAGTTTTACCAGTGACAGATGAAGAAGAAAAGATTTTGCCAGTTATAGATCAGCCTCCTCTCTCTTCTGAGATACCACCACCAGTTGAACCAGGTTCAGATGAATGGATTTATGTAGATGAACCACTTCCCCAGGTACACTTATTCTAGACTGAAAATCTTAAATATCAAAGTATATATTTTCCTTGGTATTTTATGTACGTCCTACCTTTTGCATCATTGCATCTTGGTTTTTTTCAGCATTTTTCCATAAAAGGTCTTTGTGATAAATATACAAAGAGGTCTTTGTGATAAATATACAAAGAACAGTTGCTACTAAATTACATAAAATAAGGAATCCTACTTTCAAATTTAGATTTTTTTTAACTCTTTGCAATTACAATGAAGAACACAGCTGCCAAAATAATAATACTTTTTACTATTATGAAATACTAACACAAACTTACTAGATCATTTTTTTTTCTGACAAGGGTAAGCTGTGGGTCTCCTACAATGAGTAGGAATGGGGAGAGTATGCACTAATCTTTCTCCTAGTATCTTTTTTTCCTAATATTTTCTCCCCAAGGACATCTTCTCAGATTCTAGTGGTCTGAAATTTAGGAGTTTTCTGGAATGGCTGTATATCTGCATCTTGTATTTAGTAGCTCTCAATGGATTTTTCTTTCATGATTATGTTTTTTAGCTGCTTTAGTAGCTTTTTTGAAGCCATTTACTTTTCTCTGTGACATAGCTTTATAATTATGTTAATTGTGAAAAAATATTTCTGCTTCTTTGCTTTAAACCATGATCTTTTCTTGGATCATTTGGTGACCCTAATTCACATATTAAGAGATACAATGAATAGTAATTCTATAATCAACCTCTAAGGGCATTAAAGATGTGACAAGCATCTCTTAAATGTTCGTTTTACTTAATGTTGCTTTCATTCCCCAATCCAGTTATAATCTGTTCTAGTTCTTCTGTAAATTTTTTGAGATGAGAGGCTGGGACTGCATGCAGTTTTTGAGATGCAGATTTTTTAAGGATGGACAATGATCATTTGAAAGTTGTTCTGAATCGCTTTCCTAATGTTTACCAGTTTTTCCTGTTAACTGCAATCAGCTCACATATGCTGGGTTTCCTCTGGCCATGGCCTTTATTTACATTTCATGAAAATCAATCAGTCAAGCATCACTTTTGCAACACTAGGCAGTCAGCTTAGATTTTTGTGAGCTCATTTATGAATGACCAAATTTTCTTATTTCAGTGCTCATTCAGTATCATTACTTATTTTATGAGCATATACCAAATAACAGATATTGGAATATTCTGCTAGAATTTTCCATTCCTTTAGAGAATTACCACTTTTTCTCAAAGAAAAAGGATTTTCACAGGATAAAAATATATGTTGATACAGTGTCTGTTATCAGCTGTAAACTAAAAGAAACACATAGTGGAAAAAAATCAGTGATTTGATTTCATGAAATAATATGTTTGTGTATTTGCTAATGCTACAGATAAATGAATTACCTAGAAATAAATCAATTAATTTTGATGTTTTAAAATAATTCACAGGAGATAATTGATTTTTTAGTACCTTGCTGGGAAATGATAGAAAATACATATATAAATACAATCAAAACTGTACTTAGATGTCTGAGAGATGAACAGTACGCTAGAATACATTACACAGCAGATATTAGGTAAGTAGAAATAGTATCTTATTACATTAATATTACCATTTTGTATTTTTTATGGGGCATTCGTAACCCAAAAGTTATTTTTACTGTAATTTACAGAAAAAAATTTCAAGATTATTTGAAACGTCCACATCTTATGCAGGAGTTTGTATCTCAGTGGCAAGCAGATTTTAATTCAATTGCTGATGACCTGCAAGATGACGAAGAAACAAAAGCTGAACTACACCAAAGGGTTACTGTAAGTAAATGACAGAAAATACAATATACCCTAGACTAGTATTTCCTCATATCCAAGTTTGATATAACATGAATGATATTATTGTTTACTTCTTCCTCTTTACAGTTCCTCTTAAACTATTTAATTTCCTCTTGTGCATAATGTGTCCTTTAAAATTATTCCTCTGTTGTTTGGCCATAATTTTCTTACATTGTGCTTTGGTTTTTAGGTTACACTGTGGTATTGTGGTACACTGTAAAATAAATATTTCTCTGCTCTCTTTTTCTTTACATTTTGTGGTTTTCAGAGATTTTACGAGTTGGTTATTTCTATTGCAATCTAAAAAATTTTGGCAGTATTTTATTTTATCTGTGAATGATATATGCTTTCTAAAACTGATTCTTACAAAGTACATTGAATTTCTTGGGGTGTTTTGATTCAGGTAGATCTTTTCTAGGTCATGTCCTCAGAGTTCTTTTTCACAAAAATACACAACACTAAATGTCCTAACAAGTTCAGAGCCAGATTTAGCATAAGCCAAAAGTAGACCTATCTTTGAATTCATCAGATTCCGTTTCAGAACAGACATGATTTTTAGTTGAGTTGTATCAGGAATGTTTCCCAAAAAGGAGAAAAGGAATACTGACAACATTTTTAGTTGAAGGGAACATTTAAGGAATAATGGATTAATTCATCTGAGATGGAAAAAGCATTGGACCTCCTTTTCCATAGAAATATTCCAAGAGAGTGGAGTAGAGGATTGAAAAATCATCATCCATATTCCTAATTCCTATTGACTGGCATTATAAAAAGACTAGAATCACTCTGTCCTATATTTTAGAAAGATAAAATTAAAATATTTGGCCTTTTGCTCATAACAGAAATCCTTTTTTTTTTACATTATCCAAGAGCATAGAATATATCCTATAGGAATAGGATAGGAAGAGGGTGTTATACTCCCATATGATGCAGTGAAACTCAGATACTGTGATAAGCCTAAGCACTTTGGAGTGAATATATGATTTTCATAAGTATTTTTTATATAACCCATTCACCTCTTGTGAATCCCAATCCTGTTGGTGATTGTGAAGATGATCTTCCTCTATGCTTTTAAAGCCATGCTCATTGTATCTCCCTGAATGAATTCTGTCAACCATCCTTCCTTGCTGTTAGAAAGAAAGAGGAAATATGAAGAGTANTCTGATATCAGCTGGGAAAAAAAACTCACCCCACTTTGTGATGTATATAAAATTCTTTAAAGGTCCAAAGCCCAGAGGGCAGCCAAGACTTTGGCCTCATATTGTGGTTTAAGCCTCACGTAGCCACTGACCCCCACCAGTGGGACGAGGGAGAGAATTGTAAAAGTGAGAAAGCTCATGGGCTGAGGTAAGGACAATTCAACAGGCAAAGCAAAAGCTGTGCACAGAAGCAAACAAGGAATTCATGCACCTCTCCCCACTAGCAGGCAGGTGTTTGGCCATCCCCAGGAAAGCCAGGTTCAATCACAGTGGTGGTGACTTGGGAAGACAAACACAACCACTCCCAGTGTCCCCCCTGCTTCCTTCTTCTCCCTCTGACTTATGTATTGAGTGTGGTGCCATATGGTATGGAATGTCCTTTTAGTCATCCTGTCTGTGTCCCTTTTCCAGCTTCCTGGTGCCCACAGCCCCCTCGCTGGTGGGTTGGGGTGAGGAGCAGAAAAGACCTTGCCTCTGTGCAAGTGCTGCTTTGCAATAACGAAATCATCCCTGTCTTACCAGCACTGTTTCCAGCACAAATCCAAACCATAACCCATACTCACTGCTCTGAAGAAAATTAAGTCTTCCTCAGACAGAATCAGCACACCCTAAATATCCAAAACCAGAATTACTGTGGATAAAATAACACTTCAGCAGCACATCTCTATCTGTCTTCCAGCAATTCCTCCAAATTCCCTCTCACGGCATTACTATTATTGAATATGATCAGTTGCTTGCTATCACTACTTCTCTTGTTCCAAATTGGAGAGGACTGAGCAAATGCATCAATTTTTACATTTTTTTCACCACCTTACTAAAAGAAAAGGAGAGAGAAGCTGCTTCACTGTGTAAAGAAGAGCAGTAGAGAAAAAAAGAAGATACTCATAAAACATGCTTTTAGCTTTTGCCAGAGGAATATAACTCACTGTATCCCTCTGCAATTTTCTCCACTGCTTATGGTAAATCAAAACTGTGACTTAAATAATATGATGACAAAGAGTAAAATCCTTCTTGTTACATATTTAAGATACTGGAAAGAGCTGTACAAGAACTGGAAAGAGTTTGTACAAAACTTTAATGTGTTTTTTTGTGTGGTATTGCATTTATGTG